>BGPT01002365.1:16273-91087 GCA_003297045.1 Symbiodinium sp. clade C Y103 | reverse complement strand
GCATGTATGTTGACATCTTCAGTCTCTCCGTCTGAAACATCGGCAGCGGCACAAACGAAAAAGATGAATTCCATATGTTGGAATTCATCACCATTTCCACTCTTCTCAACTTGTCCACAAACGAGTCCAAAAAGTCATGCAAAAACACTCAGCTTCCAGTCATGCAGCAAAAACCAGGGTGGAAAACGAAAACGATTTGTTTGAGTTGTTGTTGTTTGATCATGCATTGTTGTTGACAAACACCATCTCGCACCGAAAACGAAAACCTCAAACTCGCCACATCTATACTCAAGCGTGCTTGCAAATGCAAAGCATGCAGCAACCCGCTCGCACCAACACATCAAATGTTGTTCTCCACAAACTTTATCTCAAACAAGTTGCATCGACATGCAAAACTNTTGCAAATGCAAAGCATGCAGCAACCCGCTCGCACCAACACATCAAATGTTGTTCTCCACAAACTTTATCTCAAACAAGTTGCATCGACATGCAAAACTCCAAAAACAGCAAAAAGCACATCATCCGTAGGTTCCGACCCTTCATTCTGCATCACATCCAGAGCCTTGCACAAAGAAAACTGTACCAACACCATGTTGTGGCCGCTACACGCTGTAAAAGAGGAATCACAGCACCAGTGCGCTATCCACACGGGAGTGTATATTTCCATAACTCTGGCACAAGGCCTGTGTCGCTGGACATATGAATGAAACAAAAGCTGTAAACAACAAAATTGAAATGGCTCTCAGTACAGCAACGAGATGAAATAGTGACCCTCACGGAAAGCCAAGCAATTGCTCTTGGAGGTTGACCTGTGCCTGAGAATTGATTCATAGGAAGCAGTCCTCAGGCAAGGGGCATCCACTACTGCTCTGATTTCCAAATCCACCATAGACAAAGCAGCACCAAAAGACTTGCTTGCTATCACCCATTCCGTCTGCCGCAGCATGTTAGCGGCAGGAGGCCGCAGGCAGTTCTCAAAAGAAAACTCCGGTCTCAACAGGTCCATTTGAGAATATTGAAATCCTGAAAATTGTATCAGAAACCCGGTCATCCCATAGTCACTTAGAGCAGCAAGCCATTTGAAAATTGTAAATTGTAACGGTATATCGGCTCATACCGGAGGCACCATACTGCATTCCCAATGGGCAGTGTTAGCGTTTCCCAGGTGAGAACCAAAGACACCATAAATCCACCCCTAGGGGGGTGGAGTCCAGGCGCAAAGGTCGCATAGGCCATGCGTCTCGTCACTGTATAAGACTCTGCAGGAGCCGAGTAAGGGGTGTTCCATGGCAGGCCAGCCTCGTATATGAGCATAGTTGTCACCATTCCAAGGGGTGATTCCCGCGCTGGGCTCGGAGTGCTACATGCCACCCCGCCTCCGGGCAGTGAGGCATGGTTTTCATTGTCTTATGTTCTGGTTCTGATCTCCCATTGTTCGATATTAACCTTTGGCAGTGCTTCAGTGTTGGGCTCCGCTAAAGCCTTGCCTGTGGCAATTACTTAGGGCTTGCTTCACCCACCCCCCTAAAACTTTGCCTTTGGCCACACCTTTCGGGTTTGTCGCTCTTTGCGACTGCCAAAAGAGAACAAGTTGGTCAAAAGGCCAACAGCACTCGGGCCAGTTCAGGGCATGGAACTGAAAGAGCAACCACACGCTCTCCGAGAGGAGGTTGGGTCGGCTGGGGTGGGTTGGGGTTAGGGTTCAACCCTAACCCTGAACTATGGGGGTCTCGGGTGGGGCGGGGGGGGGGAACTCAGCAACTCAGCAACTAGTTAGCAACTAGTTGTAACTAATTCCGGAACTAGTTAGCAACTAGTTGTAACCAACTCTCCAANTTACAACTAACTCTCAAACCCTGGGCCCGAGGCCAGGGTTACAACTAGTTACAACCAACTCTCTAACCCTGGGCCACTACCACTACTACTACTACTACTCCTCCTCCTCCTCCTCCTCCTCCTCCTCCTCCTACTACTACTACTACTACTACTACTACTTCTACTTCTACTTCTACTACTACTATCACTACTACTATTATTACTAATTGTTTTATGAACAAAACAAATAGGCCAGGAAATTTTACTACTACTAGTACTATTACTTCTACTACTATTACTACTACTATTATTACTTATTGTTTTATGAACAAAACAAATAGGCCAGGAAATTGTCCTGCTACTAGTACTACAACTTCTACTACTATTACTACTACTATTACTACTAATTGTTTTATGAACAAAACAAATAGGCCAGGAAATTTTACTATTAGTGGCTCGGGGCCAGGGTTAGAACTAGTTACAACTAACTCTCTAACCCTGGACGCGCAGCTAGGGTTACAACTAGTTACAACTAACTCTCCAACTCTGGGTCGGGCTGGGTTACAACTAGTTACAACTAACTCTCCAACTCTGGGCCTGGAGGGTTACAACTAGTTGCAACTAATTCTGCAACTAGTTGAGAACTAGTTACAACCAACTCTGCAACTAGTTTGTAACTAGTTTCAACTAATTCTCCAACCAGTTGGAAAAAAGTTGTAATTAGTTGCCAACTAGTTACAGAGTTAGTTCCAACTCAAACTATTTGAACTAATTGCCAATAGTTAGTTGTGACTAGTTGTAACTATTCCTCGACCAGTTACAACTAGTTTAACTAGAACTCTAACTAAGGCATTTTGTATTGCTTGTCCAAGAGAGACAGGCCAATTTGGCTTGACCTACCCTCCTCTTCTTCGTGGGTTTGTGTTGAGTGGGTTCCGTTTGGAGTGCTTTCCTCTTCGTCGCTTGTTGGGGGTTTTGTTGTTGTGTTGTTGGTTATCGAGTGAAACAACTGCTGGGGCCGGTTTGTGCCAAAGTGCACCTTGGGTAGCCATGGAGTGGACCTATCCGTGAGGTCAGAGATAAAATGGACCCTGCTACACGGCTGCAGGAATTTAAGGAGCAATTTCCGTAATATCGGGTAGTAGAGAGTATTCCGAATCCATTTACGCCACAAGCGGTGCAACCTGATTCTGGAAATTCCAGAGTAGTTTTCCAGATGAAGACGAGATGGTCCACCTTGTAAGCGACACCAGCCTAAAAGCCCCTGATGCGGCTCATTCAAAACTTGAGTAAAGTGAAAAACGGAACGAAGGACGACCACGCCTCACCGCTGGAGGCGGCGTGGCATATACAACTATCGGGAGAAATATATTGGAAGTCATCTCCTTTCTATTCATGCTTATTGAACGCTACGGGGTCACTGGCCACCAGAAGGGAAGCACTTTCTCCGGCGTCTCTTGCTCATTAAGGTGTATATGGTAATCTGATTTCCAACTTTAGGGCAGTAGAATGGTCCAGCCAGATTGTTGGCAACATTTGGTGATGAGTATATAATCTTTCGGCAAGCGTACTTGGTTCGGGCAGAATGTTTTGCAGCTCCTCGATCAGAGGTTAGTGTCCTCTAGCACTATAAAGGACCTGCATCTTGCTTTTATCATCGGAAAAAGAATTGTCTATGGCTTTCTGTTCTTCTTTTCGTTCATCAGGGAACAGGGAACTGATTTCTTTTTTGACTTCCGGCAGTAGGCCAAGTGCACATTAAAATCTGTAGAGGGAAGTCTGAGGGCTGTGTCACATTGACGCAGCATCGCTGTAAGAATTCCGTCGATCGATTTGGGGTGCACTCTATGTTGTTTGCCTTGCTTTTTCCCAAGGAGATGTTCACAGCCTTTGAGGACTGCCATATGAAGGGAGGATTCCCGAAATGGTATCCCATTTCTCATGCTCCCGTCGTAGGATGGTCTTTATCTTGAATTTGAATACTTTGGCAAGAAGACGCGCTGCCGCTGACGTTTTCTGATATTCCCATGCTTTCTAGGTTGCTCTTTCGTATATGTCTTCCACTGACCATCCTTCTGCAACCCAGCCAACAATACAGCGACATGAAAATTTTCCTACTTGACTCAAACTTGTGAGGTTGAAAGAGAGGCGAGCCAAGGGGCAAGCCGGAGACAGTCGATAGCAGTTCCAGTGACAAGGCTTCCGGAGCTTGACCCTGTCCTAGTTTGGCTCTGTATGCTGACAGAGCATATGCTAATGGCATCTTCAGCCGCTTTCCATTCAGTCTCTTTAGATGGTGCAGCCTGGTCAATGTCTCCGTTATCGCCGCGCTCTGCACTCTCCTGGTCATTTCGGGCCGGGGCAGAGTCTACCGTTGCGGACTGTATTCTGTCAGTTTTGGATTCCGATTGTGATGTTGGCACGTTTACTCCAGCTTGCAATCCGGTATGGGCGTACGCCTTCTGCGATAAAATAATAACTCTTCAGGCTTATTGTGCTGGCTTTTCCCTCCACGCATCGTAGAAGAAGTATCTTGGTTGGACAAAGGTACCGGGTTAAATACAAATTTGGAGACAACATGAGTTAGGTTCCAGCCATCTCTTTTTGGAGTGAGTATCCACTGTGGCCAACGGCTTCCATCTACACGTAACCCCACACTGAGCCAATGTTTGGGTGTCCTGGAAGAAACCTGGTGTCCTGAAAACACCCTTTTGCTACTGCATAGTTTTCAGCCTCCACAAGTATCAGTCTCATTGTGGTTAATTTGGAGCCAAGCTTAGGTGGATGTGACATGACCGCAATTACTAGCGGTGGCGCACTATCTCCTATTCTTTGGGAGTCTGTCTAAAGGTGACACTATAGTGGTAACAGTGACTGCTCGCGAAAGGCCGACTAGTGCTCTAGTAATTGCTTCCTGGTTCTGAGTTGGAGACGACTCCGCTTAGGAACCCATAGCCAGGTTGGAATAAAATTCCGTGGTATGCTGTCGCGCCTGCCAGTGTGACAACGTTGGCCACTTTGAAGGGTGCTGGACTGCCATCAGGTTTCTTTGGTATATTCTGCTGGTCTTGTAAGTGGTTCCTCATTGCAGTTAATGTGGTGAGGGCTAGAAGACCTGGCATTGAGTTATCTGCTCCCACCGGGATGTCTTCAGTGTGCCTGAGGACCGTATCCCATAGTTCTGCAGTTGTCTCCGTTGACACTTTCGGCCCCAATTCGGTGTCGCCATCCCAGAAGTATTGTCTCTGGCAGTCATGCTGCCAGTAGATGTATCGAAAGCCAGTTGGCACCGCATGGTCTTCCCTCCTGGTACCTGTGTCGATGGTCATGGTGCGGTCTTCGTTCATCTGGCACAGTTCAGGGAGTTGACACCGACCAGGAGTTCATACACCTGCTGCGGGACCTGCATCATGAGGGTCCAGTGGTGTGCTTCTGTGAGTCCTGATGCTTCCATCGTACTGCTAGCTATTTGATATGAGAAGGGCGAGTCCTCGGCCACCGTAAGTGAGGTTAGGAAGAGCTTCCGAACTTTCAGAACTGGTGGACGACTCCGGACATCTATTTTGATTGCTCTGCCGAGGACCTTTTGCTGATGACTGCTTCATATGAATCAAGTTGTCACAGGGGTACCCAGCAGGTCTTCGGGGGTTCTGCGGTTGGTCATTGGTACTTCTTCGTTTCAGACCTGTTCTGAGCGCCGGGCTATTCGTCATTTCAATTTTTGTTTTCCATGTTTCGTTTCATTCAAGTGACTAGTGACACAGGCCTTGTGCCAGCGTGCGCTTATTCCGAGCAAAAAAATAAGTGAGGTTAGGAAGAGCAATAGCCCAATTGGATGGTGGGTCGTATCTAGTCCCTTTAATGCTGGGTTGTATCCACATCCCCAAGCAGAAAGAGGTGGCAATTGGGGCTCGTGCGGCCGGCCTCCGAGCCGTCGGGGCACCATGAGCCTCTTAGGTCTTTTGTTGCTACTTTTCTGCTAAGTCGAGAATTTCCCTTGCTGCTTCCCTCCAATAGCTGATACGACTTTCAAGAATGTTGTAGGCATCGTTTTCGGAGTATGCCACTGGTTTTGGGCTTTTAGGCCCATGTGCGCTTCATTAAGTCGTTCACGTAGTTTCAGTTGTTCTCGATCGTTTGGGTTTTCGAGGCCTCCTTTCCCTTGATTATTATCTCCCATTAACACCTGGAGGCATTGTTGTTTAGGGAGCGTCGCTGTAAANTTGTGCTTCGTCTTGGAAGCTAATACTGCTGTGTTCAACATGGTGGACTACTGTTTTGGTATAACTCTGTGAATTAGAGAATATGGTGCCCGAGGTGGCAATTACCACTCTTGCGTCACAAATTCGTTCTGCTGTCCGGGCAGCAGGGATGTCTATAGTTCCATCTCCTTTCCTAGTGTTACTTTTTGGCTAGTGTCGCTGTATGGGCGAACCAGTAGCATTTTTTGCTCCACGCTGAGGTCTAGGCGGTCAACTAATGTTGATATGGCTTGACCTGCTGGATTTTCTTTGTGGTACACTGTGAACTTCGCTTCAGTGGTAGTTAATGCTATCCACACTAGGAGGTATGTCAAGGATGTCGTCTTGCCAGCACCGAAGACACCTCCTACGGCTAAAGTTGATCTCCCAGTTTTGATTGCCAACGATAGGGCTGCTACTCGACCTACCAGATGTCCAGTGTGTCTGCTTCTTGGATTAATTGGTCTGCGAAGCCTTGCGCATGTGGCAAGTAGAGCGCCTTTTCTCCAGTTGCCAAGAGGCATGTTAGTCTGAAGAGNGCTTCTTGGATTAATTGGTCTGCGAAGCCTTGCGCATGTGGCAAGTAGAGCGCCTTTTCTCCAGTTGCCAAGAGGCATGTTAGTCTGAAGAGGCTTCGCATTATGTCTTCTACATGAGGAATAGTGAATATGTCACCGGCAAATCACGAGGGATGCCCATTATGATCGGTCTCTGACCAGCCGGGACTTGTCCTAGTTGCAGGAGGTGGCTTCGGTTTAGAGTGTGTCCGATCATCACATCTGATTTTATTTTAATTGGCCGACCTTGGCCTAGAGAGAGCAAGACATCTGGGTCAATCGCTGTCGCCTGGTTCTCTTGTGTGGCATTCAGGCTGGTGGTCAGCTCATGGAACTCAGGGATTAACACCATTTTCCATTTCTCAGCTTGACAGACTCTAAGCGAGTTTTCCACCGGATTTTCTCTGGGCTTAATCTTGCGATTGATCTGCTCAGTTATGATGAAAAAACCTCTGTAGGTGATTTGCTCTGTGTCATACAGAAAGAAGAAGTGTATCATTACCACATCTCCTGAATTTGCCCCTCTTTGCAACGTTTGCGGTTTGTCAATTGCTTTTTGTAGAGATCCCACGGATTATCATAGTTGTATTCACTGACAAACGCAGCTGGGCACTGGCTAGGATTGTGGAAGCAGCAGTCTACAAACCCCTTTGGCTGTAGGAACGAGCGATGCCTCTTGTTGATAGAGCTCGGCTGCAATGATTTGCTTGATTGTCACTTCGTGTTACTTGCGGCAACAGAAGGTGAAGAATCACGATCAGCTCACGCAGCGGTAGTGGGGCTAGTAGCTGTCTAGCTGTGTCATTCAACCAGTCTGGGCTTTTATTAGGGCTAAGTCTTTTTTCAAAGCTTTGCAGTACTCTCAACTTGAAGTCTTCTACAGTTTCAATATCGTTTGTCCTCGCGGCCAAGCTTTCCCGTGCCTTCTTTAGCACTGCACTGTCATCCTTATGCAATTCCTGGACTAAGAACGTGAAGTCGATGGCGTTAGTAATTCTGAGCCAGGATGTAAAGCGTAAGAGTGTTGCCATCCGACTCGTAGTGGTCTGAAAAGTTCGTTCTCCAAACTGAGCTTCCTGGCTTCCTTGACTCCTCCACCAATGTCAACATCTGAAAGGTAGGCATGACTGTGGTACGGTTCCTTTATCCAGGGCGGTTTACCTGTGATGTAGGCCATCTGAAAGCGTTGAGTAAGCAGTTCTATCAGTGGAGTTCGCTTTAATTGGCACAAAGTATCCTCTTCCAGGTGTATCAGCCTTACTTCATGCACAGGACCAGGTTTATCAGGTTTATCCGGTTTATCGGACATAGTGCTCATATGAAGGAGTAGAGGGATTAAGGCTGGGTGCATGGCAATGGCCGCTATGTGTAGCCTCACTCTGAATGGTAGTCTGGATGCAATGATTCCCAGACAAGCACCTGCGTAACTACCTGCCCAGAACCCTCGAATAGAGATCATCAATTGCCAGAAACAGCCAGCCAAATATGCCGGATGTGGTTCTGCTCTGTGCGCTGGTAGCCTTCTCGCCGCTCTGACAGTGAGCAGTGCTCTGTGGTATAGCACATCTGGGGATACTCCGCAGACAGACGACCAGATCTCCGGCTCCCTGCGTATGTGATGTGAGTTGGGTGATTTCAGGTAACCCAATTGTTCTTCCCATTCCAGTGCTTTTGCTCGGAATAAGCGCACGCTGGCACAAGGCCTGTGTCACAAGTCAATCAAATGAAACAAGGACAAAAAGGAACACTTGGTTCCGTGACAAATAATGTCATCATAGACAGCTGGAGGGAGTCTGTGGTCCATGCTCATTGTAGTTGGAATTGGGTTTGGGGAAGAGAGTGCCACTCGCAACTCTGACTCTACGAAAGGAGCCATTTCTGGGTCCTCACTATCCCCCGTTCCAATGGTGGCCATGTCTTGGCATCGGCCACACCATGGGTCTGTGTGTCGGGAATTCCGTTCCTTCATCGTCAGTTACAGTTTCTGATGAGTCTGAGGAGACTACAGTCATTATTTCATTATTTCGTTGTCAGAAGCCATGAGTTCGTCCCCCATGTGAGTGGCAACCTCCGGGCAACCACTTGGAAAGTGCTGTCCGCCTCCGAGCAATCAGCACAGTACTCACAGCCTTGCGGCTACTGGAACTTCATGTCGGGACGCTCCATGTGCGCAGGGATGGAAGTGAAAATCGTAAAAACGTGAGGGTGTCAGACTGCTTTTTGACGATTCGATGGCCATCCGATGTCGAAAAAGTGCACGCCGTTGTGGCGCCAAGCACATTTGGAAAGTCAAAAGTGTAAAAAACTGAGGTTTTAAGCAAATTTTGAGATGTCAGTTAACTAACTGAACAAAAACTTAACAACTTAACAATTTAACAATTGAACAACTTAACAACTTGACAACTTAACCACTTAACAACTTAACAACTTAGTCAATTAGTTTGTCAGTTAGTTAGTCAGTTAGTCAGTTAACCAGTTACTCAGTTAGTCAGTTAGTCAGTTAGTCACTTAGTTAGTTTGTTAGTCAGCTAGTTAGTTAGCTAGTCAGTTACTCAGTTAGTCAGTTCGTCAGTTAGTTGGTTAGTTAGTTAGTTAGTTAGTCAGTCAGTTAGTCAGTCAGTCAGTTAGTCAGTTGGTCAGTTAGTCGGTTAGTCAGTTAGTCAGTAGTCGGTAGTCAGTTAGCCAGTTAGTCACTTAGTCAGTTAGTCAGTTAGTCACTTAGTCAGTTAGTCAGTTAGTCAGTGAGTCAGTTAATTAGTTTGTTAGTTAGTTAGCTAGTTAGTTAGTCAGTCAGTCAGTCAGTCAGTCAATTAGTCAGTTAATCAGTTAGTCAGTTAGTTATGCAGGCAAATAGATAGACAGACAGATAGATAGGCCGACGCTCCAACCACCTTTTGATCCATCAGTGGATCTGCTCTGGCATCCATGACTCACAACAACGAACCTCTCCTACAGGTTTCCTATTCTGAAACTTCGGCCACCGCCTTGCGCGGTACTACTGCTAAAATCTAGCCATTTACTAGATCGACGTCAGATCCAACAAGATCTCACAAACAAAAGAAAGTTTCAAACCCTCAACTCCTAAGTGCAAACCAGGAAGATTCGTTGAGATCCTCACCACCACCTGCCAGGAACGCTGATCAGCGTGCAGTGCTCCTTCCCATATGATCCCTGCAATCGGAATAGATGGTCAGGAATGGGTCTGCTGTTGTGGACGCCTTTCAGACAATGGGCTTTCGATTCCAAGGAGAGTTGGGCGCTCCACTCTGTAGACCGCCTGCATGGAAAGATGGAGGAGATCCTTGCTCGCGTGGGATCACCTCTGAAAGTTACTAAGTTCCTGCGGTTGTACCTGGAAAAACCTGGGGAGGACTTTAGTCAAGGGCAAATTTCGTCGCATTCCATAAAGTCGACAACTCTTTCTTGGGCTTCTACAGCCTCCATGGAATACCAGGGGACCGTTCCATACTTGGAAAACATTCTTCCGCGTACACCGAAATCAGTGCGGTATATTCTAGGGATTTTGTCAGTCCGTGCTGTTTCAAAGCTGCAGTTGGGCTATTCACCAAAAGCGCTTTATGCTGGACAGCTGGAGGAGCAAATACTTTGCGTCTGAGCCTGAGCAGGCTTGTGATAAGCCAGCGGTGAAAGGAGAGCCTGATGATTGAAGCCCACCATGTGAGCATGTGAATCTCTGACTCTCACCATGTGAGATTTGCGCGCTGATGACTAAACTGCAGCTTCTTTTGCTACTATGCGGACTTCAGAAATCTGTCTCTATGCGCATTTTCTCTGCACGGCTATTTCAGCTTGCTGACAATACTTTCTCTCTAACCGTCCAAACAGAACTAGCTGCTAGCTAGGTCGGTCTGAAATTATCATGCGCCTATCGCCCTAACCCTAGCACGTGTAGGCAAACAACTCAACTTGCGTTGCCAACAACAACCAAAACAAATCTTGTGAAACAACAAACCCAAATCTTGAAATCTCATGACCAGAGTTTGTATTCAAAGTTTTAAACTTCTTGTTTATGCTTTCTTGTGTGAAATGTGACAGTTGCAAAGCAAAGCTTTGATGTGCATTCTTGTCCATTGGAATTTATGATCAATATATTTTTGTGTGGCCATTCATGCTTAAGGGACGGGTGGGTGGGAAACCCATTCTTGCAATGGGAAATTTCAGTGCAATCGGGGGTAGAATAGTCCGACGGGGCACTCCTGAGCATCGCGGTCAGTGCCTGGCTGGAATCTTGCAGAACCGGTCTCGACCTTTTTCTGTGTGGCGTTGTTTTCTTTTCTGCACAGCTGGTTGGATTTGCGGTTTCATTTCAGCAGTTTGGATTATTTCTAGCTTCTGAGTGGCACTTGGTCATGGACATGGACGATGAAGGTCTTTTTGGTGAACAAGTGAAATTCAAAGGATTCAGGAAACGTTGGCGCAGGGCCGAAGAGTCTGAGCCTAGTGAGGGACCTTTGGATATTCCACATGTTGACGTTCATGACCATGATCAGCAACAATTGTTTGGAAGTGATGATTTCATGTCGACAGGGTACAGCGCGGACCTTGAGGACTGGGACGTTTGTGACACACTTGACGACACCCAGAAAGTCCATCCACTTGCAGATTTTTCAGATTTGCTTGACCCTGGAAGTTCAGATCCTTTTCATTTTGCATCACCACAAGTCATCGACCCTGTAAAGCAAGAGCCTCAGTGGAAGGCATCGGCTATGAGGGCTGAGGTGAAACGCGTGAAACATGAGATAGGTAAGTTGCCATGGGAAGTGGATGGTTTGGCGTTCAGACCCAGTGACAGTTGGCATGGAACAGCACTTGCTTCTTTTGATCAGATGTTCACTCCTACATGCATCGGAGCTCGAGACGTTTGTGAATCCCAGGTGATTCATGCTAGGAATGCAGGGACTCCAGTTGCTATGCATTTACCCGTGGTTCCAGTTTCCTTGAAGAGGTCTAGACCTGAACCACTTGATGAGGACATACGCAGACGTGCTCTTTTGAAGCTGAGGGACATCGTTTTGCAGGATCCACTTAGTACGCAGTTGGGTACAAGCCTGAGGAACCGTGTGGAAGGCGGTGTGTTACATGACGATGTTGATCAGTCGTTTCGTGACTGCTTCAGGATGAAGGCATCATCGACACTTCAAAAACGTGCATCTTCCTTGAACAAACTGTCAAAAGTTTTGAAGGCTGCAGGTTATTTACACCCTCTCAGGTTGTCAGAAGCTCAGCTGTACGAAGCCCTTTGCAGCATGCGTGAGACAGGATGTGGTGCTACGTCAGCACAACATGTTTTGGAAGCCTTGCACTTTCTGGATTCAACTGCAAAACTGACTGCAGTGGTATTGTCAGATGTCATTTCAGCAAGATGTCGCGGGGTTGCCAGAGACATGTACCTTACAAAGGATCCTCTTCAACAGAAGCAACCACTGACTGTCGAGCAGGTGCGCAGACTCGAGGTGACCATGCAGACAGCAGGATCCGTGCTGCGTTGTATCCTTGGTCAACTCCTTTTCTGCATCCACGCATGTTGTCGTTGGAAAGATGCACAACGTTTGAAGTCTGTGACTGTTGAGAAGGGCCATGGGGAGACCCTTTTACATGCAGACGCATTGACATCAAAGACCACCATGTCTGCAGAGAGTCGTACGAGGTTTCTTCCGTATGTGGCCATAGGCACAGGTGTCTCTGCGGAGGACTGGGCCTCTCTGTGGCTGGAAGCCAGGCGTGAAGAGGGGCTGGCATTTGCTGACTTCGTGTTACCGAGCTTCTCTGAAAGGAATGCATGCTGGCTTTCATCTCCCATGTCCGCTTCGGAAGCAACCTTCTGGTTACGAGAAAGCCTTGGCGGAACTGAGGGCTTCCAGCCTAGCAGAGTGGGGTCGCACTCTTGTAAGGCGACACTTTTAACATGGTGTGGAAGATGCATCAAATTGGTGTTCTCCCCAACTGAACGCAGACAGATGGGACATCATTTAGATCCAGGAATGAAGAGTATTCTATGTTACTCTCGTGAGAGTTTCACAACCCTTTACGCAAAGATTTTGGTCATGTTTCGATTGATTCGAACGGGCGAGTATGACCCAGATCAGTCGGCTATCAGTCGGATAGTCCAGATGGCCGAAACCTCAGCAGAACCCCAGCAAGGAGTTGGTGAGGGAGAACCCAATGCAGGCGTCATGTCAGATTCGGACTCAAGCATAGCTTCTGTCGAAAGTTTACATGATGAGATTTGGGCTGAGCTGGAGCCAGATGAAAGGGCTGTCTCTTTGTTCCCATCCTTTCCAGGGGTACCTGAGTCGGCACTCTTGGTTCACAGTGTGTCAGCACTTGTACACGTTGTCAACGAGGATGATGTACTTTTGTGCGGTAGGCCTACATCTGTCCATTTCAAACCGTACTCGAGAGTTTCAGATCGTGCGCATTTGGTCAGTTGTCGTCAGTGCCTCAGATCCTTTCAAAACAGAAAGGGCTAAAATCGACTTGCATGATTCGGTGAAAAAACTGAGGCAGCACCGTTTGGAATGAACTTCAGATGTCAGTTGCAACAATGGTGATCACATGTCAGTTTCAGATCTGTGAGTGAATCATGTCATCACATCCGAGTGATGCTGGACCTGTTGTCTCAACATCAAGATTGATTCTTGCAGTTGGACAAAACTCAAGGTCGCTGTAGTCACTCATGCAGATTTGATTCAGTGAACATGTTGCCAGGTTGTCAAAACTGCATAACATTGGAGTTTAACCAAATGTCCTTTAAACGGTGCCAGTTTGTCACAAGCGTTTTCAGCACGTTTATTGCACTGGATTTCGACAGACAAAAGACATGCATGATTTTTGTTGAAAAATTTTTCAAATGCAACATCTTTAAACTTGAGCTTGGCTTGACTTATTGATGTTTTCAGGGTGCATTGAAACTTTCATTTGAATGTCTTGAGCGGCAGATTGCACTGCACTGGCGTAGTCTCCATGGCTTCATCAACTCTGGAGTCAGAGGCGGCATTCAAGGAACGAGCAACTCAGATTGGTGTGGATGAGAAGTACATCCAAAAGTTCGTAGACAAGAGGTTTGCTTCTTTTGGCAAGTATGGGTTTGCAGTTGTTTATTCACCGCATCATGCAGACGATGCACCATTGAGACAGTTTTTGCTGGATCTACTAGAGGAGGAACCCACCTTAGACCAGCTGTCATGTATGCGGAGGTTATTCTTCGAATCCCATGCTATGTCTCTTACAGACGCTCGCCAAAGAGTTGAAGCTGCTCCAGAGCCAGGGACAGCTGTCAAGAAGCTTGCAACTGCTGAGAGAGTTGCGAGGCAGAAGGAGCAGGAGGTTCGCCTCGGGGGACTTGTCTTCACTCCTGAGACGACACCCTCGAATCATCTTGTGGACCTTTTTGTGGAGATGATTGAGATTGGGATATTATCCTATGTCAAACCTGAACAATGTTGCAGCAGGGCGCAAGAGGTGAATGCAATTCGAAAAGATCCCACAGTTTCAACAGACTCCAGTGGGATGCTCAAGTTGGGAACCAAAGTGGCCGAGCAGAGCTGTGAAGCAAACACGGAACTGAAATTGCGTGCCGCATGGCGAAGACGCAATCTAGCAATGGATCTGGCAGGACTTGTCAGCTTTGAGGTGGTCGAAGGTTGGGTCCAGTTCCTGTTCTCCCATTTGATGCGTGATCAACCGCGGGGCTTCTCAAAAGTGAGTTTGCAGCAATTGCTTGACTGTGACAGACAGCTCTTCACTTTGGCATCACATCGAACTATGGGTGCATTGCAGAAGGGGACGGATCAAGTCAAGCCATTGGATTTGACTTTTACATCCCTACGTGAATCAAGTGAGGTCTTGCAATACCTGATCCCCCTTCCGGCCGTGAAGTCGCATGAGGCCCCTGCACCCTCAGGAAGTCGTCCTGAGAAGACCCAGAAGACTGACAAACCCTTGAATAAGGGTGGTGGCAAAGGAGCAGGAAAGACGGCTGCACCTAGCAAAGTGCAGCTTCCAGAAGGGTGCACAGCTCATGATGATGAGAACAGACCTTTGTGCTTTGGGTTTCAGCACGGCAAGTGCAAATTTAAGGGGCCACCTGGAAAGCGTTGCGCCAGAGGATATCATAAGTGTTACAAGAAGGGGTGCTACAGGAACAAACCGTTTTACCTGTGCACCCATTCTGACTGACATTCGGAGCAGTGCAGGGCTGAAGCAGTTTCACAGGATTCACCACCTCTCTTCGTGGAAATTTGTGCGGGGCGAGGTTCTTTTTCCAAAGCAGCACTACAAGCTGGTTTGCGTGTGGTGAGCATAGACCACGAAGTGGTACAGCCGTTTGCACCCATTGTCACCCTGGATTTGACTTCGAATGGTGGTACAGAGATTTTGTGGGATATCCTCAAATCCCCAGGCCTCAAGGCCGTTCACTTGGGGCTCCCATGCGGGACAAGCAGCAGAGCTCGTGAGCTTCCCATACCAAAGGCTCTACGTTTGGCGGGGGTGCCAGAACCTCCACCGTTGAGATCAGCGGCACACCCGCTGGGCTTACCTGGGTTGGCTCCTCACCACCAGCGCCGCGTTGACAGCGCCAACGTCCTTTACAGGCTGGCTATTGACATAATTCTTTGGTGTCATCAACATAACGTGGTGATCAGCATTGAAAATCCTGCTAACAGTTGGCTTTGGGCCGTCCTGGTTACATTGGCGCGTGAGCTTTCAACAGAAGCTGCATATGCTCTCAACCAACTGGTGATGGTGCAATTTCATGCATGTTGTCATGGATCAACTCGACGCAAGCACACTGGTTGGTTGTCTACAAGCGGTGTCTTTGAGCCCTTGAGGGCTACATGTCAGGGCGACCACCCACATGAGCCGTGGGGAGTGAAGTGGAAGGCCGGGTCATGGGTGTTTGATACCCATGCAGAAGCCCACTACCCAGTGTTGCTTGCTCAGAGAGCTACAGAGTGCTTAATCAGATTCTTTGCAGCTCAAGGCCTTCAAGTTCAAAAACCTTTGAGACTTCATGACAAGTCTTTGGCGGTTCAGGGCAAACAAAGCCGCAAACACCGTCCTTTGGTGCCGGAATACCACCACATCATCACCTGTCAGGTCACTGATGCTCAGCCAGGAAACTCCAAACTTTTGTCCCCTCATTTTCAGGGGGAGGTTGAGCCCGAGGAGACAAACAACATTGCAGTTGATGGACTTGGAAACACGGTCAAGTATGGGATTTACCATACGCCTAAGCAATTTTTGTCTCGAGCGGAAAGGGTTCAACACCCTATGGACTCTACAGAACACCTGGAGTCTGCTACAAAGTATGCGCTTGATTTCAACTTCAGGTACCCCGCTGATGTGGTGAAACTGGAGAGGCGTAAAAACCTTTTACAGGCAAAACTGATGGCTCTTAAGCTTGAGCAAGATGAGACGAAGCTTCATGCTGGCTTGCCTTTTTCACTGCAGAAGGTTTTGGCAGGGAAACGTTTGTTGCTGTGGAAATTTCTGCTTGAGAAGTTTGAGTACGATGACATGGGCGTTGTGACATTTATGATGGATGGTGTCAGATTGGTGGGGAAGCATGATACCCCGTCCTGTTACGGTTTGGAGACGGAAGGCTGCAGTAGGCCGCATGGCCATGTCCGACAAGGCTCATATCGAGCACCTGGAGGAGACAGCAAAAGAGGAACTGCAGCTTGGGTTTTTGGAAGGCCCCTTTTTCAGCGAGGCAGAAGTGTCTGCCCATCTGGGCCGCACTGACTGGAGTGTGGTCAGGCGTTTCGTTTTGGTGCAGGGTGCAGAGATGAAATTCCGTCCAATTGACGATTGCTTGGAGGCTCAGTTGAATCATGCTTATACCGTGTCCTCTTACCTTAAGCTGCAGGATGTTGACTACATTGCAGGCATGGCTTTAGGCATTGGAGAACGTTTGTCCAGTGGCGCAAGGGGACCAGGCGTGGAGCAGTGGTTGGGCAAATGTTTAGACCTTTCAAAGGCCTATAAACAGATGGCCGTGCATCCTGACCATCGGCATCTTTCAGTCATCTTCTATCATGACTGCAATGGTGCCCCAAAGTATTACGTGGCTAACAGCTTAATGTTCGGAGCTTGCGCAGCAGTCTACAGCTTCAACAGGGTATCCCGAAGTTTGTGGTACCTTCTCAACAAGATGCTAGCCATACCCTGCGGAGTTTTCTATGACGACTTCCCAATGTTCAGCCCTGAATCCTTGGCGACAAATGCCGATGAAGCAGCAAGCAGCTTGTTAGATCTTCTGGGGTGGCGCCATGCAAAAACAGGTGTGAAAGCGTCGCCATTTCAGCCTCGTTTTCAGGTTTTGGGCTGTGCATTGGATTTGCCCGAAATTTGCCAAGGATCAACCATCCTGGAGAATAAGCCTGGACGAGTGGATCGGCTTGTGGACTTGCTACAGCAAATCCGTGCTGATGGGAAGCTGACTAAACACCAGGGACAAGTGATCCACGGCCTCATGAGGTATGCCTGCGGATTTTTCAGTGGGAAATACTTGCATCAAGTTTGTGCAGAAGTGATGGCACTCAGTGGAGTTCAAACTAGAACCAACTCTTCAGAGATCGTTTCTTTTTGCGACTATGCCATTCACATGCTGCGCACTGCAAAGCCGAGAAAGGTGAGTGCTGGGTCTGAGAAACGCCCAGTGCTGATCTTTACAGATGGCTGCTGGGAGGACAATCATGCAGGAATTGGTGCTGTGTTGGTGGATGTTGCAACTGGCCAACGCATTGTTTGTCAGGGCAAGGTGCCTGATGTGCTCTTGGAGCACTGGAGAAATTTGGTGGGGGACCACTTGATCTGTCAGATTGAACTTTATGTGATGGTCCTCATTCGTTGGCAATACAAAGACTTGTTGAAGAGTCGCAGAAGCATTTGGTGGGTCGACAACGATGCGTCGAGGTTCTGCCTTATAAAAGGCTTGAGTCCCAGCCTGAGCATGCGGACCCTTGTGAGGGAATTCTATTCGATGGATGCAGAAGCCCCAAGCTACAGCTGGATAGAAAGGGTGCCAAGCTCTTCAAACATCTCTGATGGTCCTTCTCGGAGCAAGTGTGCTGAGGCTTTGCAACTCCTTGGTCTTGAGCATGAGACTGCATTTCAGCATCCGGCTGAACTAGTGGGGTAAATAGCGCAGTCCAGCTGGAAGAACATTTCCCAGGTTTGTCAAACTGAAACAGAAATGAATCCAGAATGGACGAAAGCTAAATCAGATGCCCTTCACGGTCACATTCGTCAAACGAACCTTGACCCCAGACCACGTCAAAGCAAATCCGAGGAAAAATCTGGCGATATCGTGCGTCGACCGTTTTTCACTTTCAGCATGTGCAACTTTCATGTCAGTGATGTTCATTTGCTGAAGCTGTCCCTTTGAAATTTTTGAAGTTGATGTGATTTTTGGTTTGAGGTGTTTGGGGTGTTGTGTTGTTTGTTGGCGCTTGTTTATGTTTGCGAAGCGACTGCGGGGGTGGGATGCGTAAAACTAATTACAGACTTTGGACTTGGTATAGGAGAAAACATTTTGTAGTCTCTTTCAAGCTTTGATGCGTTTAGTGAAGAAACTTGCCGTTGCCTTCGATTCTAGTCGCCAGAGGCATAGGCCCAGCCCTCACTTCAGAGTCAGATGACTCTACACTGGACACGCTTTACTTTATGTGAAGAAGGCAGGTAGACAATGTCCCCGTCAAGCTTGATGAGCTCAGGGACTTCGCTCTTTCCCATCCAACAGGAAAAGCACCTGGGGAAAGTTTGCAATGTCAGAGCGTTGATGGCTCAAGCTCATCAAATTGGCATGGCATTGCAGACATTGTAGAAGGAATCTGTTAACAAGCCACCCCAAATTTTGCGGGAACTTTTGATCAAGTTTTCTCGATATGAAATATATAAACGTTTCGTAGATGGATTTTGTAAGTTTGCTACAGAAAATTTTTCTGGCCTTCAGACATTTGGTCAATTTCAAGGGTCATGTTGCTTGAACACACCATGGCTAGATCAGTATGTCAGTGCAGTCCGTTTCAACCTGGTAGGTGTGAGACTTTGCAGCGATGGCAAATTTCCTGGATTCAGAAGCACAGTTTACTCACCGGACCCTGCACTTGAAGTTTTCATAAGACTTGAAACGGGGATTGAGAGGAAACAACCTGTTGACTTGTGATATATTTGCTTACAGTCATAGCCAACCAGGCCAGAATATTTCGGATGATGCTTTTGAGACATGGCTCTGCTCATGTCCTGCCGGGGGCCAGTTTGGCCAACATCGCTGGGGCCAAGAGACTCTTGTTTGAATCCCAGACCATGGTTTTGCACTCCAAGATCAAGTCAGTGTCCCAGATTCTTCAGCTGTTAAGAAAGTTTCCAGGTTTCCAGTGCAGAGCGTGAAGCAAATATGACTGTCATTGGGAGACAACTAGCAGGGCTTCTAATTGAGGGGCCGTTGGAGCCTGGACATGCACTTCTTCACCTCACAGCAAACATGTTTCAGATCAATGAGATTCGATACATTCCTCCTGAAAAGTGTATCTCGCGAACCCATGAAGTCATAACACAGAAGAATCAATCTAAACAAATAGATGTTTCAGCGGAAAGCCTTGTGCTGAAGTAAAGTCGGAAGTGCAAGACATGGTTGTTAACAGTGCCTTGCAGGTTTAGGAAGCTTTTCAGCGTCGTGGCATAGCCCTAGTTTTTTTGCGGATTTGGTGAGGCATGATTCACACACTAGGTATCTGACAACGTTGTTTAGCCATCTTCACCGTGAACCTCCAGGTTATAGCCGATGTTCAGTTAGCCGAATTGGTCTCAGCGGACAACATGCTGTGGCAAACGTTGTTAGAGGAGAATGTGAAACCGAAACGAGATGAAGCTGGAAATTTTGCATTGGATGACCAGCTTTTGGAAACCTTGCAGAGTCACAGAGTGTCGCCTTTTGCCACTTGCTTTAATAGCTGCATCCAGTTCAAGTACGTCGGGGCCTAAGAAGACCAAACAACAGAGCGTGGAGTCCGGAGGCAAAGGATCGTATTAGAGTGTGCAGAAACCCTGGTTGAAAAACAAGGGGGAAAAAATGTGACAACGGAAAACTGCAAGTGCCACATCGTATCTACAAACCTGGAGGTACTGCAAGCAAGAAGATCTCATTTACTATTTGCATTTAACAGTGAAGGAGGTTGCAAGGCGGCAGCAGATGGTGCTCGTTGCAAACGTGGGCGCCATATTTGTGCCAAGTGCTACAATGTGCATCCGATTCAACAGCATTCCAGCTCAGCTTGACTACATCCAGCCAGAGAGCCTTCGAATGAACCATTAAAAAGGTGTGCAGAGGTTCCCATGGACATTCCAATGCATTCACAACAAAACCTTGATGCAACAACCTCAGCGGAGTTTGCACAGGAATAGTGATAGTTTTGCACCGTCCCATGCCGAAGAGTGTGAGATGGACAGTTTTTATTCATGGCCTGACCAGAAAGATCTTGCAACTTCCCATCAACCTCAGGAGGGAGTTCAGAGCCAAAGTTTTGAGGCCAAAGGTTTTCATTTTCTGCAACACAATTGTCCTGCCCTATACTGTAGTTATAGAGGTATTTTGTGGCAGTGCCAGAGTGACAGCTGGGTTGAAGCTTCTAGGACTAAACAAGTCCTTTGGAGTCGACCACGTTATCAAGCAAGCGGTGGCCTCAGCAAAACGTTTGGGCCTTTGTAACAAAGGTGACCAAGACATTCTGATTTCCTGGATGCAATCACCTTTGGTTGTTGGTCTTTTTATTGCACCACCTTGTGGAACACGTTCGCTTGCACGGTTCATCAAACTTCGAGACTGCAAAGGTAGAGCCATAAATGGGCCACGCCCCTTGAAAAATCACAGCCAGCCTGAGGGACTGCCAAACCTCAACGCTACGGAGCGTGCAAGGGTTTCAGCTGCCAATCGCTTATACGAGTTTGATGGAAAGCTTGTCAACGTGGCTCATGCTCAAGGTTTGATGGTGGTTGTAGAAAACCCCAGATCCAGCCTTTTCTGGGTCACAGCGTTCTGGAAATCAGTCGTGGCCCCCATGCGTTTTACAGCGCATCAAGCGTGTGCCTATGGAGGATGCAGACCAAAATGGACAGTTTTGTTGTTACTCCTGAAAGGATAATGACCTTATTTCTGACAGCAAAAAATTTTGGGTGTGTAAAACGCACCACAAAATAAACAACAACACCTTGGGATTTTTTTCCCTTTTTTCACCAACCGGTTGGTGGCACACGAAGTCTTTAGACTTCAGGGGTGTGCAAAGGTAAAGAACCTTTATTTGTTTTAAAATTGTTTAACACANTTCACCAACCGGTTGGTGGCACACGAAGTCTTTAGACTTCAGGGGTGTGCAAAGGTAAAGAACCTTTATTTGTTTTAAAATTGTTTAACACAACAAACTCAAACAGAAACTGTCAAGCAGTGTGAAACAGTTGAGCGGATGTCAAGTTTCTACCTTCGTGTTTTGCTTGAGCATGTTCTGTTGAGACCTCATCAATTTATGTTTCATGCGTGTACTATGGGTCAAGTGGGGGGAGGTGGAATTGCTAAAAACCAAAAATAGCATTCGAGCTAGGGGGTTGTGCCATGGACGTTTTTGGGGACGTAGGTTCTGGTGGACAGACTTCGGGACTTGATGAAAGCTTTGAACAGGTAGATTATCCTGAAGGGATTTTCGGTGACGCATCATTGGACCTGGAGCTGGACCTTGCATCCGAGAGCAATGTCGGAAATCCGGTGTCGGAACCTCACGTGCCTACAGAACCTGGTGCTTTTGATGAAGCAGTTTCTAGCGGAGTTCCTGTCAATTTTGAGAATCTGTTGTCACATGCCATGAGGGAAACAGCTGCCCAACAGTTTTCTTTACCTTGCATGGGAAACAGATGAATGGTCTTGTATTTTTGACCCTGGCAGAGAACCGATGGATGCGTTGTTGCCTGAGTTTGAGCCTAAGTTGAAAGCTGTCAAACTCACACACGTCCAAGATGAACCATCACATGCAGAGACTGTCAGTGGTGTACAACAAGACTCATACATCAAACCCATTTTTCAATTAGCTGTTTCGAGACGACATGAGCAGTTGTGGACAGAAAAGCGTGAAGCTGAACTGCAGCGTGCACTGAAGAAGTGGGTCACCATAGTTCGCAACTGGCCGGAATCTTTCAGGTGCAATCAAGAGATACAGACTTGTCGAACTGTGTCTGAGTCGTTTGAGTTGCTTGGAGACTACTTGACTGGAAAAGCACCTGCAACCTTGGTGAAACGTGCAAACGCATTCGCGACGCGTTGCGACTGTGTATTTGTTGGTAAGTAAATGTGTGTGGGTCCGGTACCTGACCCTTACACCGGTTCTTGTCCTCTTCCTCCGGGGTTTGCTGCCTGGGGTGTGTGTTCTTCCTGTTGGGGTTGTGTGCGCGGAAGTTATGCCCATGTACACTCGGAAGTGAAGAACAAACACACATCAAACTGTGGCAGCTTCTTTTTGGGAAACCTTGGTTTTGGGGTTTTTGGCTGATGGTTTACTTTGTAGGTTTTGGTATTTTAGGTTGTTTTCATGAAACCTTGAAAACACTGGAATGGAAAGATACAACAAAGATAGTGTTACATCTTTCAATGGGAAATAAAACTTTCCACTTGAAATCTGGTGGTCCACGGTTGGTGTGAAACATCAATAATGTTTATGATATGTGTCACAACATTTAGTGGATCATTCTTGGTAGAGGGGCGGCAGGGCCTAGTCCTCACGAGGACTCATGGAGGCGATCGATGAGAAAATGTGGCAGTTGATGGTTTCGAAGGGTTTTACTGAGAAGAAACTTGCTGTATTTAAACCAAATGATGCTGAGGACATTGCTGGACAGATTTGCAAGGAACTAGGTATCATTCTTGAGCTTCATCATGTTGACACTGTTGCGGAGTGGATAGCTGATGCAAGACGCCTGGAGCCTACTCAGAAGCGTTTACGTGGAGAACATGTTGATGATCCCTTGCATTCACATGTCTTGCAAACACGATGTCAAGCACGGTCACAGAGTTCAAATGCATTGTTTGGTGCAGCTAGTTCAACTTTGGAAGATTCAACTGCAAGACCAGTTCGGAGATCGCAGCGTCCAGAAGGAAATCCTGGTGAGAAAGCTCAGAGGGAAAGTGAACAGAAAGAGTACTGGTCGAGGGAATTATACCGAGAACTCAGTAAGATCGATGCCCCGGCACTTGAACATTTGGAGCATTGTGTGGAAGAGAGACACCTGCATCTTGCACTAGCTGGACGTACAAGGTATAACACTTTGAAGAGGTATATCAAGGTTTGGAAGTCTTTCAGTCAGTGGCTTGCTTCTGTTCGAGGGAGTGGCATATATTAATATCCAGAAATAGGAGACCTGGTGGAGTACATCTTCGTCCGGTACGACGAGCCCTGCGGCCCGACTGTGCCAGGCTTGATTGTCAAAGCTGTCACATGGCTGGAAAGAGTGGCATGCATAGATCAGAGACAGCGTATAGGTGAATCTCAAGTGGTTGCTTCAGTTAGGGACTATGTTGTGGAGATGCTTTCGAAGGACACCCCTCCTACTAAACGTGCACCTCGGTATCCTGTTGTCATCATGGAGGCATTTGAGCACACGGTGGAAGATGAAACGAGCCGTTTAGGATACAGAGTGGTGGCATGGGTCAAGTTGGTAAAGCTTTGGGGCTGTCTCAGATGGGATGACATTCAGAAAATCAACCCAAGGGAACTGAAGTACTATTCAGGGCGCATGACGACAATACTGCGTACTACAAAAACCACAGGTGCTACGAAGAGAGTTCAGGAGCTTCCTTTGTGTGTGGCAGAGCATGCATACATTTCCAGTCCTTTTTGGTTGAAGACCGGTTTTGACCTTTTGCGACAACATGCAAAGTTTGACAGAGATTACTTGCTACCCAAGTTGAATGAAGAGTGGACGGGATTCAGACGAGTGATGGCGGCCTATGGTGATATCAGTTCATATTCTGCAAGGGTTAGGCGTAAGCTGGTCAGACCTGGTACTGAGATGGCTGTGATTTATCCTGAGCTGTCAGCTTTCTGGACGGAGCATTCGGAGAGGGCAACTCTGCCCACGGGTCTGGCCCTCTTGCAGACACCGAAGGATGAGCGTGACATGTTGGGCAGGTGGAAACCAGACGGCTCAGATACATATGTCAGAATGTACAATGGTATCATCAGTAGGCTGCAGATGAAGTTTGCATTGACTGCAAGGAAGGATGATCGTTCTAGGCTTTTGGATGAGAGAGACGTTGTCGAAAGTGCGATGTCTTGGATTTCAGAGCGTTGTGGGGAGATGGACAGTGAACTTGTGGACCGAATCCTTTTTCACTTGGAGGACTCCCTTACAAGTCCACGTCTTTCTGGTTGGGACACAGTTGGCGAGACAGTGGACGGTACAGAAACAGCAGACATGCATCACCGGGCTTGCCCAGTGTGTCTATGTGGAACCCGGTGTTGGTTGGGTGGTGGTGGGGAAGTTGGTTGGTACGATGGCTGTTGCCTCTCTTGGGTTTTGACCCTGGAAATTGGTTGCTTGATGCTTGCTTACAAAATCTTTGGGAGGAGTCCTCTTGGAAAGTTTATGATGCAGATTGGGTTACCGAATTGAACTCTCAACGTTTTACAATTTGTAACATTTGCTGTGGATTTGATTTCTGGCAACTTCGCTTGTTTCGACACTTCAGTGAAATTCAACTTGTCCAATTTGTGGTTTGACGTTGATTTCTTTGCAAGACGTTCAGTGCAGTCGATGTGTTGCTTCCGCTGATGACTTGTCAAACTTTTGTTGCTGTCATTCTTTCTGAGTTGATTCTTGCTTGGACTTCATGGACATTGACAATTCGAGTTTCAAATGCTTCTTCAACATTGGCATTCGATGTGGACCACTTGGATGATTTTACAGTGACCGAGCTATGGCATCTCAAGGGAAAATTTGAGGAGGTTGGGGCGCGTTGCAATCCAATATGTGATTGGACGTAGGGTAGGACCTTAGCAGTGGGCCGGCTGGTAGTGCAATGGATGAGTCGTGGCCTTTGCTGGATGATGGTGTCTTAGCATGCTTGAAACGTGTGTACATTTCTCCGTTGAGACTGGATGCTGCTTTTGACACTGACACAGATTGCACTTCTTTGTTAGTCGCAGAGTTTCCTGACCTGCTGGGTGAAGACCTCAACAATGCAGTTGCAGCTTTGATGGTTTGGAAGGAAAGGATGACTAGGCCTTTCAAGAGAATCCGTGCCAACATTGTTGCAGATACCCTTTTTCGTTTGCCTCAGCCTCAGTTGGAGTCTGTTCAAGAGGAGTTCAACAAACTGACAAAGACCAGTTCGCTTTGTGTACTTGAGATGCACCTGAAGCGTAAGCAGAAGAAGTATAAGGAAGACCCTGCAGACGCTCGTGCCAGGCGCTTTGATACAGAGCGCAGGAAGTATTCACGTCTTCTTGCCCAGGTTCTGATTCGTGCCGGTCTCCCAGTCGTTCAGATCATCAACAGTCTTGATGACCCTCAGTCAGGTTGGCTTCACATTTTTGCTGCTAGAAGGGCTAACACGTTGAAGAACAGGTTCAAGGTTTGGNGTTCAGATCATCAACAGTCTTGATGACCCTCAGTCAGGTTGGCTTCACATTTTTGCTGCTAGAAGGGCTAACACGTTGAAGAACAGGTTCAAGGTTTGGCGTCCTTTCGAACAGTGGCTGGAATGGAATCGTGGCTATTTGTTTCCNCATTTTTGCTGCTAGAAGGGCTAACACGTTGAAGAACAGGTTCAAGGTTTGGCGTCCTTTCGAACAGTGGCTGGAATGGAATCGTGGCTATTTGTTTCCTAAGCATGTCAAAGATGTCATTGACTACATGCAGCACAGAGTGAACAATGAGTGCGGGAGAACTGTTCCTGAGTCATTTCAAGCCACACTTTCTTTGTTGGAGCAACTTGGAAGGGTTCCAGAAGATGAGAGGATTTCATCTGACCCTTTGTGGAGGGGCCACATCAAGTCGTGGACTGCAGAGCTTTCGGAGGACGCACCACCGAAGAAACCAGCTGAGATGTATACAATTGCAATGGTAATTTCTTTGGAACTGTTGGTTGTTTCGGAGACTGAGTTGTTATTTGTCAGAGCTTTGGCTTGGGTCGTCTTGTGCATGTTGTGGGGGGCCATGAGATGTGACGATGTACAAGCAGTACTGCCTAACAGAATGATGCTCTCCAACTATGGACTTCGCCTGGTCCTCGGAAAATCGAAGACGTCTGGGCCTGACAAGGTGCAAAAGGAAGTTTCCGTTCACATTCTTCGCAACACTTCTTTGACTGGGGAGGATTGGTTGAGAGCTGGGTTTCAGATTTGGACCTCGGATCCTTTTGACTTCAGACGTGACTATCTTGTGATGGAACCCAGTAATGACTGGACACATGTCAAGAGGAAATTTCTCACGCCAGCTGGATTGAGTTCAGCCATGTCAAAGCTCCTCAGCACGTTGTGTGCTCCGAGACGTGTTGCAGGAGGTTGGGATTTGATGCCACATACATTGTTGCTACCGGATGGATTGGAAGAGTTTTTCTCTGGTCACAGTCCTCGAAACTTTTTGACATCTATTGCTGCGACGATTGGTTTTTCAAGGGATGAGAGAGCATACCTTGGTCGATGGAGCATGGGGATGGTTTCATCTGAAGAGTACGTGAGAACATCACGTCAGGTGGTGTTCAAGATTCAAAAGGCTGTCAACAGATGTCTAATTGAGGGAAAGGACGAGCAGTTCTTTGAGGACGAGGTGATTGATAGGTTGTGTGAGTTTGCCCAAAATTCAGGGGCCAATCCAAACAGGATCAAGAAGCGGCATTGTGTTATGAGTGCATGGACAGGTCGCATGTGCATTGGTGGCCAATACCCTGCTCTTGAGGTCTNGAAGCGGCATTGTGTTATGAGTGCATGGACAGGTCGCATGTGCATTGGTGGCCAATACCCTGCTCTTGAGGTCTTTGAAGGGGATTGGCAGGAGGATGTTCATGGCGATCCTCCTGAGGTGCTGGAGGAGAAGGTCGCGGCCTTTGCTCGGAAAGATGCACATGCACCGAAGCGTGAGTCAAAATTTTTCATCACTGTTTCGAGAAGGAATGCGTTGAGACGTTTGCATTTGACCGGATGCTTCGTGCGTCCAGACAGGTGTCTTGAGGTGCTGCATGCCGATCAGGTGAATCAAGAAGACTTTGACGCCATCTGCCAGTCTTGCAAAAAGAAGATGATGTCAGAATGTGGGCAGGAGGTTGAAGGCGATTCATCTCCAACAGCATCTTCGTCATCCACCGCCTCTGCCAGCGAGGGCGGTGTGCAGTCGGATTGAGAAATCCATAGAGTTTGCTGTGATGTGTAAAAGTTAAGACTTGCGGCCGCTTGCATTCAATCATCTCACAATTGAATGTGGTAAATTTCCCTTTGATTTGTGGAGGAAAAACTGACCCTAGGAAGTCTTGGGATTTCGGCCCAAACGTGTGGTTTTTAAGGGATTTTTGGTGACTTCGTGGGGTCAGCTGGCACATGCCGTTCAGAGGGCAGTCAGACGGATAGGGCGATTGCATTTGATTGGAAGCAGAAAAGTTAAGACTTGCAGTCATTTGCGTTCGAGCATCTCACAGTTGAGTAGACTCAATGTTCTGACTTGAGTAGGTCCTTGATCAGTTTTCTTCTGATTGTTTATGCAGGTAGGTTCTCTGAATTTGACTCAGGATTTTGCTTGATGTCTTTCACGGGCTTGGGGGATTTGGCAGTTGTTGGGATTTTTCTTGAATGTGGTAGTTCAGACTCAGTTGAAGCAGTTGCATTGCATGTCAGCCATGTGGCATTGGGCACGTTCAGACGTTGTCTTTTGAATTGAGTTGAGACTCTTGTTTCATTCGTTTTATGATGGCTCAGACCTCAGGGTGCCATCGAGTTTGATCGAGGCTATGAAATAGACATGCTTTGGCAATCTTCAGTCATTGCTATCCCAACTCCCCTTCCAATTTTTCATGTTGCGAGTTGGTGCAAATTCGATTTCAGTGACACTTTTGACAGGTCTGACCCTCAGTCATGTCATGTTGAAGTGGTGCTGCATTCCCTACTTTTGAAGTGGTTCTCTTTTGAAGTGTTCAGTTAGCTTGGCACTTTTTCATTTGAGTTTGAACTGAACTTTCAACTGACCGGACGGGTCGTGCGAGTGAGCGATGGATCCAGATGCCCAGCGGGCTTTTGTTCGAGATCACATGGACTCTGACCTTCAATTTATTTTGGGAGAATCTGGAGTCAACCTTGAGCATCAAGTGGCGATTGCACGTCACTATGGGACCTTGCGCAAATACAGCGCATTGGGCGACGACCGTCCAGCCATACGGACGGCATGCTTGCAGGACTTTGCAATTCCTGCCGACACTCCTGAGAATCGTGCACAGATTGCAGCAATCGTTTCGGCTTGGGAAACTTCCAAGGAATTCCTTTCAAAGGAGATTGAGTTGAGGGCCGAGTCAAAAGCTTTGGGACAACCGAGGGTCCTTCAGATCCACGAGAGACAGGCAATGTTGCGGGCTGTAGAGGCCGTTCATGGTTCTTTAGGAGAATCCGAGTGTCCATCGGCGGACTATTTGTCCCTGAAGGCCGAGGAGACGGAGTGCAATGAGCCAACAGCTGCTCCCTTAGATGAGATTCTTTCAAAGCAGGTTTCGTCAAGTTCACAGATTCAGTCGGCAGTTGATGGGTCAGGGCACATACGTGTCACGAGGACCAAGTGCAAGGGAAAGATGCCGACGACGACAGAAGAATATAGGAAGATCATGCGGGTGGAAACTTTTTCGTGGTTATGTATGGCTTCAAGGTATAAGGCGAAACACTGGCTACATGGTTTGACTGCGGAACCATTCCAGAAATTTACAGAGCATATTCTTGGAGATCGTGTTCACAACATTCAGATCCCTTCCAGTTCAGGCGATGGATCGCAGACCAGGCTCAAGCCAGATTGGTCGATAGTGTTGGCGTACGAACAGAAGCTTCGGAAAGAAGCTATGAAGCGTGTGATGGATGGATATACTTTGGCTGACAGCATGCTGGCAGTGATTAGAGATGCGGATCTCAAAGAGGCCTTTTTCACCACGCCGATGGCGTTGAAAGCTGCAGCGAATGAACAGCAACCCAACAAATGGCAGCGTTTCAATTCAAAGGGGTCTTCTGGTGGGAAGCAGTCTTCAAGTTTTTCCAAAGGGTCATTTGCAGGAAAGGGGAAGAGTAAGGGGAAGTCCAAGACACCACCAGTTTCTGATCCGAGACTTAAAGGATTGGGATTAGCTTGGAGGACTCCAGATGGCCGGGAACTTTGTTTTGCATGGAACACAGGAGACTGCAACGGATCATGTGGGCGTGTTCACCAGTGTCGTGTTAAAGGATGTTATGGTGACCACAAGGCTGTGGAGCACAAGACCAAGCAATCGTGACAAGATGCAGGTGCAGATGATCCCAGCCATGCTGCACCGTCAAGTTCTCTTCCATCCCAAGGTTCATCAGAGATTCCTACAGTGAAGTTGATGTATCTTTTTGCTGGGAAAGCACGCCGCGCAGATGTGGCAGCATACCTTAAAGAGGCTGAAGCTNCGAACGTTCACCGGAGCATGATTTGCGAGATGCTGCACTCTGGGATGAGATATATTCCACCCTTCAAGAGGGGGGATGGACAGTGATAGTGTCACCGCCTTGCAACACATTCAGCAGGGCAAGGTTTCAGAGACGATATCCGGGGCCTAAGCCGCTCCGCACTAAGCAGTGGCCCCGAGGCTTTCCTTGGTTGTCAGAAGCTCACAAACGGCAAGTTGAAGAGGCAAATGAGTTTGTGGATCGTTGTTTACATGCTTGCGAGATTTCAGTTTTACATGATGGCAATTTCATTTTGGAACACCCTGAAGATTTGGGAGTCGTTGAGTCAGATCATCCAGGTTCGATCTGGCAATGGCCCGAAGTTTTGGACCTCATCCCCAAATGTGGAGCCATTTGTTTTGCAATTCATCAATGTCATTTTGGAGCACGTACACCAAAGCCTACACGTTTGATGACCTCTTTTTCGGTTTCAGATCCACGTTGTTACATTTCCATGCCAAAGTTTGACAAACTGGGTGTCTACAAGGGTCCACTTCCCAAGAAGTGCGGCCATGTGCACAAGCACAAGTTGATCGGTAAAACAGCTCATAGATGGAATACTGCGCCGAGTGCGGCCTATCCACCTGGATTGTGCAAGTTCCTAGCAGGATTGGTTTCCTCCGGTGGGGGCTCTCTGAACAAATCCTGCCGAAACAGACAAGGGAAGAGGAATTTGTCTGGACCTCAGAACACCTCGAATGCGCCTGACCCGAAGAGGCAAAAGGTTGAGGTACAGGTTGTTTTGGACAGTGATGATGAAAGGGATGAGCCTTTTCTTGAGGGAACAGTTGAGACAGAACAGTTTGATGTAGCGGCTTGTTGCAATGCGGGGATGCCAATTCCTGTTGAGTGGGATGGGCATCAGCACTATTTTAATGATGGGTTTGGCCTATGCAGTCCTGGTAGATGGAGACCCCAGCAAAGGGGGGAGAGACGAACTCCTGAAATGGTTCAATTGGCAAATTCCACATTTTCTTTGTTGGAGGAGTGTGTTGCTGAATGTATACCTGATGTCAGAACTGCGGCTTTCCGATTGGTGACTGGGAAGATGACTGAATCACCTTTTGCGGTTCAGGCCGTTGACAAGTTACGGAGGAAGTTTTCCATGTTACTCCCAGACAAGGAGGATGCTATGGTGATTGACGAGGGCCAACCTTTTCTGCTGAGGGCTTTGTCACAATGGCTCAAGATTTTCAAGGATCCGGATGTTGAGTGGCTTACAGACGTTGAAGATTCTTTTGCGTCGGGCGTTTGCGTGGGAGTGGAGAAGCCACTACCCAGGTCTCCACAGGTCTTCCCTGAGAAGATCAAACAGAGGAAACTGGACGATACTGAATTTTGCCCAATTGCTCAGAACTATCCTTCTGCGGAGTTGTCTGCGCAGGGTTTGGAGGAAAAGTTCAAGGAGGAGGAGTCCTTGGGGAGAATGCACCCCTCGAAGTTGGGTGTCTTGAAGCAAGAGTACGGGGACAAGTTGAGAATTGCTTCTATGGCTGCGATTGTGAAACCAGATGGGGCAGTGCGCCCACTCCACGATGCAACTCACTCGGTGATGGTCAATCATGAGATCAAGTATCGAGACAAAATTGTCTGCCCAGGTCCAGCGGAGATATCGGCGATCGTAAGGGAAACTTCTTCAACAGGTGAAGCACCTTTCTGCGTGAGCGCTGACATCAAAGCAGCTCACCGTCTTGTGAAAATAAGACGTCGTGATTGGGGATACTTGTGTTGCCGCACCACTTCATCGAGCGATACTGTTTGGGTGAATCACACAGGAACTTTTGGTGTCTCAAGTGCACCTTATTGGTGGGCTAAGCTGGCGGGACTTGTTGGCCGATTCGTCGGATACCTTTTCCACATGCGATGGTTCTTGCATATGATTTATGTCGATGATTTGCATGGCACTTTCGTGGGCATGGACAAGTTCAAGCACCTATGGGTGTGGGTTTTGGCGTTTGAGCTGGTAGGTACGCCATTTGGCTACCATAAGTTTCGAGGAGGGTTCGCCTCCGAGTTTGTGGGGTTTCACATTCGCTATGATTTGTCTGAAGTTGGAATTTCATCAAAGCGGGGCGACTGGTTGACTGCGTGGATTGAAAAGGCAGCTACTAATAAGTTTGTGGTACCTGCTCGAGACTTTGTGGAGTTCTTGGGAAGATTGGGTTTCGTGTCACAACTTCTCATTTGGTTGAAGCCACACCTATCACCCCTTTTTGCATGGGCATCTGTGACATCACGCAGTACAGTTGGGAGGTTGCCTGAGACAGTAGTACTGACCTTGAAATATATTCTGGCGCAACTCCGGGCGGAGACTTACATGGTATCCACTGCTCGTCCTAAGGTCTTCAAGGGGGATCAGTTCAGAACAGATGCGAAGTGCGCCAATGGATACATAGTTCTTGCTGGCTGGGAACTGGCAACGGGGAGATGGTTCTCTCTGCGGATTGGGCCGGAGGATACACCTTTTCTGTTTAAGCCCAATGGGGATGCACAATGGGCGTCAACTTCAGCGGAACTCCTTGCATCCTTTCTTGCTCTACATGCATTTGGCTGGCTGGTGGAGAGCAACAGGAGAACCTCACTTTGTCTGGCTCTTGTAGGTGGGACGNATTTGGCTGGCTGGTGGAGAGCAACAGGAGAACCTCACTTTGTCTGGCTCTTGTAGGTGGGACGGACAACAAGGCTAATGAATCTTTGACGTTGAAACGATCAACAACCAAGTGGCCGTTGATGGCCATAAACATGCAGTTGTCGGCGGCTCTATCCAAGGCACGCTTGAGTCTCAGGTTGCATTGGAGACCAAGGGAAACCAACCAAGAGGCCGACGACCTGACGAACGAAGTTTTCAATTCCTTTGATTATTCCAAACGGGTTGTGGTTAGTTTGAGAGATGTTGACATGTCTATTTTGGACGCGCTAGTCGAAACAAGGGGACAGTTTGACAGAGCGAGAGAAGAGGCCAAGGCGGCGTCAAAATCTTCACAGGGGCGGATGTCTAAGAAGTTTGAGAAGTCACCGTGGTGACGCTGGGTGGTGGTTTTGCTTGACACTCTTGCGAGAGGGGGTCACACTTTGTCTGCGCAATACATTTCTTCAGATACAGCTCAATGGCTTATTTGTTACAACTTGGACTTGATTGCGTGGACGTTTGAGATGAGTNGGGGGTCACACTTTGTCTGCGCAATACATTTCTTCAGATACAGCTCAATGGCTTATTTGTTACAACTTGGACTTGATTGCGTGGACGTTTGAGATGAGTGCAGAAGAGCTGCATGGTGTGGCCTGCAAAGACAGTTGCGTGAACAGCGCAAGACCACACCACCTTGTCGTGAAAANACGTTTGAGATGAGTGCAGAAGAGCTGCATGGTGTGGCCTGCAAAGACAGTTGCGTGAACAGCGCAAGACCACACCACCTTGTCGTGAAAAGTTTGCACCTTTGTTCATTCTTTGAGTGCTGCTTCCAGTGATGTCGTTTTCATTTTGCAGATTTTCAGTTTACATGTCCGACTTCGTTTGCGATGGTTCTTATTGATTCAGTTTGGCGATTATACCCGCGTGGTTGTTATACAGGGTTCGACGCTCGAATCTGGCATCCTCTCTTGAGACCNGCGATTATACCCGCGTGGTTGTTATACAGGGTTCGACGCTCGAATCTGGCATCCTCTCTTGAGACCCTCACCATCTTCCCAACACCGCGTGAAGCGTAGAGAGGTGGCTCCTGAAGAGAAGGAGCCTCAACAAGGAGCAGTTGGGACACAGGCAGTGCGAGAGACCAGAAAACCCCTCTATGTAGTGGTCAACAATTGGAAACAAATGCCGAAGATTGCATAAGAGTGTGGGAGGATGCTGGAGAGAGATGAACTTCAAGTCATCAACTGAGTACTATGCACTTCCTGACCCAGGCGATTACAGTCATTACTGCAAAGTGTGCTGGCCGAAGACTGGACCTATCGCAGTTGACACAGACTCAGATTCATCCTCAGCGACATCCAGTTCTAGGAGTAGTGTTGCAAGTTCCAGTCAAAACAGTGAATAGCGCTGTAGGTATCACTAACTTGTGAAGTCCTGAAGGGACCGGAACACGGATGATGGCCTCCGGAGACGAGGAACAAATGGCATAGAGCTGAAGTCGTTGAGGTTGACATAGGTGTAAGGCTGAGGTTGTCCACAATGAACTCAGTGGAAGGGAGTGTCAGCTAGGTTGAGCTCGGAAAGACACACCCAGTTTTTTGTTGAGAAGTGGATGTGTTCAACCTCATTTGATCTGCACCGGGTTTAGTGCAGAGAGACAGAGAGATCCGCTGATTTCTCCGGGGCAGTTGGCTCAGCTCAACATGACAATCATTTTCGAATGGCAATTGATTGGAACTTGCAATCGTTTTGTTTCTTGTGCATTTGTATGCTTTTCATGTTGAACTTCAAGGCGGCTGTGCAGTTTGATTTTCATTATCAGTTGATACTTGTGTGAACTGGACTGACTTGACACAAAATCAAACGTCCTCTAAAGCCTCCGGAGGACATTTCAACTTGTGACATAACAATCATATAGGTACAGCAGCTTCACCCGCGACACGTGCTATATCATGGCAGCAGTGGGTCCAGTGGCGCTTGATGAAGCGTTGAGGAAAGGAAGTTCAGATTTGAGGTTCACGTTGTCAAAGAATGATGTCAGTGATCAACTTCAAGCTGCCTTCTTCAACAATGGTATCACTACGGTACAGAAATTCTCCAGCTTTTTCAGGTCTGAAGATGATTTGATAGCTGTGCTGAGGGACTCCTTCACCACGGATGCAGCTCAGGGTTTAGAGGCCAGAGCTCAGGTCGCTGCAGTGATATGCTCATGGCGTGAAACTCAGACGAAACAGAAGCGTCAAGCAGAGGTCGAAGCAGAGATGGATACACGTGAGTGGACAAAACCTATCCCGACTGGTGACTACATCAATCTTCGTAGTGCCTTCATGCGTGTTTATGGGAAGATTGAGGATAGGGTGACACCTTCCAAAGAGTATTTGGAGAAGAAGTTGCAAGAACTAGAGAATGGAGAGTTCCGTGCAGAAAACATGTCAGAGGTAGTCTCTAAGGATGAGGTTGATCCAGATGTGATGGTGCCAATTTTTGACTCTAAGGGATCACTATCTGTGAAGCGAGGATCTACGACAGTGCCTTTGCCAATCGGACCAGAACAACTGCGTCGGCGGCTTTCTGTCATGCTTCATGCCATTCTCATGCTTGCTTTGAAACATACAAACCGAGAGGAGATTCAGGATGTCAGCCGTGATCTATTCGAAAGGTACAAAGACTATTTATTAGGAGACTACGTGTGGGGTCTTTCTTCTACAGATCTTCAAGGAAACCAGATTCAGACGCCACCTTGGTCCCTGATACTGAGTTATGAGCAGGCAATCAGGAAACGTGCATACAACCTCATGATCACAGACCACATTCGTCTTGGAGCTGCACTTGAACAGGCTTGGAAATGTCCGACCACAAAGGAACGTCACTTCATAACACCGTTGGCATTATACAGCAAACGTTCATTCCCAAGCACTGCAAATTGGGGTGAGTGGAATCCCAAAGGCAAAGGCAAGTCCAATAAGGGACAACAGCAGCAGAAGGGAAAGGCGAAAGGGAAAGGTACAGGTACAGCTCCAGATGGGTCCAAGATTTGCTTCAGGTTCAATCAGGGGAAGTGCACGTATCAGAAGTGCAAGTTCTCACACGTTTGCAATCGTTGCTTTCAGAAGGGTCACAATGCCTTGAATTGCAAGGAACAGAAACCTGCTCCAGACACTACGGGAGCCCACTGACCACCGGATGCAACAGCAGGCGATATGCGCCCTACTTCGAAGCAAGTGTGCAGGGTGCTTTATGTTTTTTCTGGCAAACCTAGAAAGAACTCGGTTTCATCATGGCTGCAGAAACTGTCGAAAAGACTGGGCATAGCTGTGGAAGTGGAAATGGTGGACATACAGGTTCGACCTTTTCTGGATCTCACCAATTTGAAAGTTCAGCAAACCTTGTTAAACAAGATTGAGTCTGGGCGTTACTTTGCAGTGCTGTTCAGTCCGCCTTGCAGTACATTCTCCAGGGTGGTTTGGGCAAACAAACGTGGACCAAGGCCGATTCGTTCTTTTGTGAAGCCTCGTGGATTTGATCGACTGAAATGGACGGAACGCAAACGGGCAAACTGGGGGAATACAATGGCAGATTTTACATATAAGGGCTTCAAACTCCAGACCGTCACTGTAGGTGGAATGTCACTCTTTGAACAGCCAGAGGACTTAGGTGCAGTCAAAAGCGGGGACAACATTGGCAAACGCCCCGCAAGCATGTGGCAATGGGATCAGTTTGAACAGCTTTTGGAGTTTGATTTCATTAATACAGTGGCATTCTATCAGCAGGACTTCGGTACAGAATATTTGAAGCCGACACGTTTTTTGATGGGACACTTTGACAATTCACATGACTCTTTTTGCAACGGTCCTCCGATTTTTGATGATCAAGGTTTTTACTCAGGGCCATTGCAGCCAAGAACGGCAGAGCGTCAACTGGTGGGAGCCTCTGGTACAGCATTTGCCACCACGGGCACGGAGCAATGGCCTTCAAATATGTGCAAGTGGGTTGCAGTTTCCATTTTACAGAAATTTCAGACATTTTTACAACAATCCACAGTCCAATCTGTCCTCGCTGGCGAAGGGGGCAAGCAGTCCTCGGACAACAGGGACTTCCCAGTTATGGCTCCTGATGGGGACAAATTGTCAGGAGGGATAGGAGATCCAAGAATTTGCCAGCATCCTGGGAAGGAGCGCCAATTCCACGATGGTGCGGGACTGACATCGATGGGGAGATGGGACCCAGAGAAGCGTATTTGGTGTGACACTCCATTTTGGAGGGAGTTGAGATCGGAGACAATGGCGTTGATCTCAAAGCATCTCCCTGATGAGAGGGCTCTAGACCGGGCCTGTTTCGAGATGGCAGTCAAAGGTGAGGAGGGCTGTGGGTTAGTGCGTGATGAGGAGCTGAAGCGACAATTGCGGGAGCTTTGGATACAGTTGCTGCAGAAACATGGAAGCAGTCAAGTAGATCTCAATCATAGAGCGGAAGGACAGCCTTTTTACTTGAGACTACTTAAGGAGCTGCTGGCTTTTGCCAGCGATGCGGATCATCGATTCTTGATGCAGGGGGAAGTTGGATTCCCCGTGGGTGTTCTGTCACCTCTTCCACGGACACCGCACGTCTTTGAGGAGCAGACGCATTGGAAGTTGGAGGATGATCCGTACATGCAGGAGGAAGTCTGGCGATCCAATTACCAGTCAGTGGAACAACATGTAGATTTTGTTCGTCAGCATTTTGCTGAGGAATGTGCTGAAGGACTGATGGAGAAACTCACCTTGGAAGAGGCCAAGAACCGCTTTGGAGATAAGGTAGCAGTATCATCACTTGCAGTTCTTGTGGAAGACAACCATCAGGGGAAGAAACGCATTATACACGATGCGACTCATGGGACAAAAGTGAACAACCGCATCAGATGCCGAGACAAGGTAAGGAGCCCAAGTGCGAGGGAGAAGCAGTATCTCCTAGCATCATTCCAGCAGAAGAAGAAGTCAGTATTCAGCTTGGTGGGAGATATCAGTAAAGCCCACCGGAGATTCCTTCATGACCCTAAGGAGAGGGGACTTCTTGCTTGCAGAGTTTTGCCAACGGATGACCATATATACATCAATTGCGTGGGCACTTTTGGAGTGGCTTGTGCAAGCTATTGGTGGGCGCGGATAGCTGGTTGTGGAGTGCGGTTGGTGCATGAATTGTTGGGCCCGACAATGCCCATAGAGCTCTTGATTTTTGCAGATGATGTGGAGTCAATAGCTGCTGATGCTGGTGGACGTTGGGGGATCACCCTCTCTTTCCTCTTCTTGTCGACCCTTGGTTTTCCATTTAAGTGGTCCAAACAACGTGGTGGATTGCGTGTTGAATGGATTGGGTTGTACACTGACTATCCGACTTACAGGCTTGGGCTGTCACCGAAGAGGGCGTCTTGGATGAGAGACTGGGTACAGGGTCTTGCTTCAAAAGGGACCACTTCTGCGAAGGAGTTCGAGCAAGGCTTGGGACGGCTTGGTTTCTCTTCCCTGGCATTGGTCTGGGAACGGCCTTTTTTGGGGCCGCTCTACAGTTGGGCGGCGGCGACAAGGACCAGGAACAAGAAAGGTTCTCTTAGAATTCCTGCAATGCTTCGGGCAGTGCTTTTATTCCTTGCGGAGCGCTTTGACCATGGAGGTGAACTTCAAGAAGCACCACCACTGCAAACGGTGGGCGTTGATGGGGAACAGCTTTTATTCTTCACAGACGCCAAGGCGACGGAATCCGGAGCCTGGATAGGGGGCTTCAAAAGCAACGCCAATGGGGACATTTTGGAGTGGTCCTCAGAGGAGATCAAGCCGGATTGGGCGGAGTGGATGCTTTATAGGAAGGACCCGAAGAGGGTGATTGCCTCCTTGGAATTATTGGCAAGCTTGGTAGCAGTGAAACTTTGGATGCCCGATGGTTGCAGGGATGTCAATGCAACTTGCTGGATAAGGGGCAAGACTGATAACCTTTCAAATACTTTTGCAATTTCAAAATGGATGTCAACGAAATTTCCTTTGACAATTTTGGTAATGGAGATGTCGGAGAGTTTGCGGCACGGCAGGTGCTTTCTCAAGCTGGATTGGGTTCCGCGCGGGTCAAATCAACTTGCGGACGACTTGACAAACTTGAAATTCGACCATTTTGACTTGAAAGCCAGGAGGCGATGGAGCCCATGGGAACAGCAATGGCATGTATATGGAAAATTCATGCGACGTGCAAAGGAGTTTCATGAGGAGATGAAGAAGAGAAAATCAAATGTGCAGGCGCCGGAGCCCCAGCCAAAAAGGAAGAAGAAAACCCTTGGTCCATGGTAGGGATATGTGGCCGACCTCGGTATGGGGGTGATGTCAGCTCGGTGGCCACACCGGAGATGTGTGGTCAGCTGCAAAACTCCAATGGTTGTGGTAGCCAACAACTGAAGACAAATAAAGAAAAGAGAAAAAATGATATAAGGGACCAAAGGGTNGGAGATGTGTGGTCAGCTGCAAAACTCCAATGGTTGTGGTAGCCAACAACTGAAGACAAATAAAGAAAAGAGAAAAAATGATATAAGGGACCAAAGGGTATCAACGTGCGTGTGGGCGTGGCGTGCACATGAAATTGAAATATATCCATTAACGCGGAAGTATATTATTATAATATACCGTGGCGATAGCCTCACCCCATATTTATACTTGTTTGGTTTCCCCGGTTGACACTAGATTTGTAGAGCGTAGGACGACGCCGGTTTTTCACTAACACTTGGGAGGGTTTAGGGAGGGCAATGCGCTTACCAATCTAGTACNCCCCGGTTGACACTAGATTTGTAGAGCGTAGGACGACGCCGGTTTTTCACTAACACTTGGGAGGGTTTAGGGAGGGCAATGCGCTTACCAATCTAGTACGCATTCGCGACGCGTTGCGACTGTGTATTTGTTGGTAAGTAAATGTGTGTGGGTCCGGTACCTGACCCTTACACCGGTTCTTGTCCTCTTCCTCCGGNCAATGGGAAATAAAACTTTCCACTTGAAATCTGGTGGTCCACGGTTGGTGTGAAACATCAATAATGTTTATGATATGTGTCACAACATTTAGTGGATCACATGTAGGGTTGGAGCAAATTTTCTTGCCCACCCACCCACACCATTAAGGGGGGTGATGTCAGCTCGGTGGCCACACTGGAGATGTGTGGTCAGCTGCAAAACTCCAATGGTTGTGGTAGCCAACAACTGAAGACAAATAAAGAAAAGAGAAAAAATGATATAAGGGACCAAAGGGTNCCCCGGTTGACACTAGATTTGTAGAGCGTAGGACGACGCCGGTTTTTCACTAACACTTGGGAGGGTTTAGGGAGGGCAATGCGCTTACCAATCTAGTACAGCATGATTTTTCTGCAGAACATGTCATCAGATCTGGGTTATTTTTGGCCAATATCTGAACCTGATTTTTACAGATTGATGAAGACGCTGAAGCTGGCTGGACACCCTGCAAGTCGGTTGAAGTCGGTTTTAGAATCAGTTACTTTCTGCAGGTATTCTTTCGACATTCCAGATTTGCATGAACTGACAGTTAGCAAACGTTGTCTTGGTGCAGTAGTAGATGGAGTTCAAGGCAAAGTGCAGCAAGCGGCTCCACTGACCGTGAGTGATGTCGAATGTTTGCATTGGCATCTTGAGCACGGAGAGTTGTGGAACAAGGTATTCAGTGGGGCGGCACTTTTTTGCATATATTCCAGAGCTCGTTGGAGCGACTTCATCCATGGTAATTGCATCAGACTCGACGCCAATTTGGACGGTACAGTTGCTTATGCTGACATGGAAGTGCAGATTCACAAGACCATGCGTGCTTCTGCAAATCGTTTCAAGTTCATGGACCTAGTAGTCTCTGGAATAGGGATGGCTGGACACAATTGGATTGAACAATGGATGGCTGCATTGCATAGCATTGGAATAGACCCATTGGAAGGCAAGATTGGTCATTCACTCATGCCTGCACCTGGAGACGATGGGTCTGCGCTTCAGAGATCATTGGAGAGCGACGAAGCAAGTGTGTGGCTCAGACTTCTGCTGGGTGAAAAAGCCTCAAAGAAAGACAGTGAAAGAAAAATTTCGTCTCACTCGATGAAAGCAACCTTGTTGTCGATGGCAGCTAAGAGGGGATTAACACCAGAAGACCGCCTGGCAATGGGACACCACATCCATCCATTTAGGATGGCCGACGTGTATGCAGGGACGCACAAGCTAGGTGCATTAGGTTGATAGAGCGATTGCTGGTGGAGATAAAAACTGGGTATTTTGATCCGGATGCGAATCGAGCTGGCCGTTTTCGTAAAGAATTTCTTCCCGATGAGTCCTTTGACTTGGGTGCTCTCACCTTTGAAGACGATGAATCAACAAGGTTTGAAATTTCAGAGGACGTTGCGAAAACTTTGAACGACGCTGAAAAGACAGTGCTTTCACCAGAGCAGCCTTTGGAAGAAGAACATTTCACCAGCTCTTCATCAGACAGTGATGCAGAGAGTGTGGAGATCAAAGCCCCGGTCAAAGTGTTTCTACCGCCAAGTGCTCCACAGGGTTTCAAGTTTGTTCAAAACAAGCGCATTGGATAAAAATTACCACGAGCCTTCCCAGTTGCGATACGATTCAGCAACCTGCTCAATATGCAAGAAGCAAAGAATGAGTTGAGGGTGCTGCAGGCGATTCCAACAGCAAACGCTGTGTGGGTGAAAAAAAAACGGTCTTAGAGCAAAGCTGAGGTGGTGACTCCACTCAGACATGTGTCATTGACCGGATGTGCAGTTGCTTGTTCAGTAGTTGTCAGTTGGGTGGTGATTCCAGCAACTTGGACTGTTTGAACTTGACTGCATGCCTTGCTCAAACTAGTGAGTGGTATCTCCATCACTGGTGAACAGTAGCAATTCAACAAGTTGAGCAAATCCATCTTGTTAATATTTCCATTCAAGATTTCTCGGAAACATTCTGACTCCTGCAGACATGATTCATTGGACAGCTGGATTCTTGGATTGCACACAGCGGTGGCCTCCTCAGTTGGAATCACATGTCCACAGGTTCATGCTGTTTGGTTGTCAGGGATTTTTGAACACATTTTTACACTATGAAACCAAACGGCAACAATACTTTGTCATCATTTCGTAGTGTGAGTTTGAGCGATGACTCTCATTGACTCGAAAGCGGCATTCAAGCAACGCTGCTTGGAACTGTCAAAAGCCGACACAGCATTATACGATTTGCTTGCAGCTTGCAGCGCAAAGTATTGGAAGTTTTTCTGAACTGGCATTTGCGTGTGGAACCCCAAACAAAGCTCCTACTGACGATGAGTTCAAGGCTTTGGGAACCCTAGTGCTTGGAGCAGGTGCCACGGCAGGACAGTTGAGTCTTCTCAGGCGGCTTCATTTTGAGGCCGCAACCTTTGTGCTTTCACAGTTGAAATCTGCAGTTTCAAGTGACGCCACAGATGGTGTTAAGAAGTTACCATATGCAGAAAAGATGGCACGATATACGAAAGTCAAAGAGACAATCAAGGGCTTTTTGATTCAAGGAGAAACTGAACCTTCACACAGTTTGGTGGACAAGTGTCAGGTCATGTTCGACACAAACGCAGTTGTTTGGTTAGCTCCGTCGGTTTGCACAAAGCGGGATTTGGAAGTTTGGGCAGCTCCCAAAGACTCTCAGCAAATGTTGAAAATCGAGTCCCAGACCTTGAAGGTCAGCGCTGAGGGACCGCAATTGGGAGATGCAGACCACGGATCCGAGATCAAGCTCCAATGGTGTTGGCAACGGCGCGGGGTAGCCGTAGAGATGTGTGAGGTGTTATCTTGGACAGTTTCACAGACATGGCTTTCTATGATGTTCTCAGTTTACTCAACAGACCCTCCGCCAGGTTTTGCCAGGGTGACTTTACAACAGCTGATTGCAGCCGACAAAACGTTGTGGACAATCCTTGCAAGAGAAGCTGAAATGGTCAAACCAGATGCAACAGGCAAAAGACCTTTGGATGAAGCTGTTGAGAAACTTATGACAGACCCTAGAGTCACTATGCACATGTTGTCTCTCCCTCATAAAAGCCCTGCCTCTTCAAGCGTTGCTGAGAAACCTTCAAGCTCCTCTGCTGGAGCTCCTCCAACAATCAGGCCCAAGAAGAAGGCCAGGCCTGGAAAGCGCAATCGCCCAGCTGTCGCACCACCGGAAGAGTTGAAGTCGTGTCATCAATCAACAGCAGATGGAAAGCCAATTTGTTGGGCTTTCAATTTACCAAATGGTTGTGTGTTGGAAGCAACTGGACAGCCTCCTAAGTGCAGAAAGGGAGTTCACATGTGTGCATTTTGCCGCAAGACAGGTCACTCATTTCAGGTGTGCAAGGCCGCTCCTAAAAACAGGAGCAACCACTGACTTAGCAACGATGAGGACAGCGCGGAAGGACTTGATCAACGTCAAGATGCTTCACAGTTTTCACCAATGCAGCACATGCAAGAACCTGGCGAAACACACGTTGAAACGCCGCCAGAAAGTTTCACGCAAGAGTCACGAGCACATGCAGCTTCTGACAAACAAAAACTGTTTGAAAACATGCTTGTTTTGGAAGTTTTTGCTGGGTCCGCAAACCTAACAGTGGAGATTCGTAAGGTTTTTCTTAGAGGAGTGGCCATCGACAGAACCACTGACCGTGCAAAAGGACCCATCACAGTACTGGATTTGACAAATGACGAAGATGTACAATTTTTGGCAGATTTTATTAGGACGGAAGCGGAAAATATATGTCTCATACATTTTGCGCCACCATGTGGCACTTGTTCAGCGGCACGAAAACGAAAACTGCCACCTGAAGTCTTGGAAAGATTCATTCGTGCTGGGATCACACCTCCACAAGTGCTACGGTCAGACAAGTTCCCGATGGGGCTGCCCCACTTGAAGGGGCTTGACGCCATGAAAGTACACCTTGCAAACCAATTATATTGGGCGACAAACTATTTGACAAAGCTGGCATTGTCACTCAACATTCGAATTTCCATAGAGAACCCAAAGAACAGCATCTTTTGGATCACGGATCCCATGAAAGATCTCTTCGAATGCCACCCAGGAGTCATGAACTATTTTCGCAGCTGCATGATAGGTGGAGAACGCGACAAACAAACCGCGTGGTGGTGCAGTGATGATTTCTTCAATTCGTTTAATTTACCATGTTCAGGTGACCATGCACACAAACCTTGGGTACCAACTTTGACTATGGATGGAGTGCATTACCCTACAAAAGATGAAGCAGAATATCCTCCATTACTTTGCAAGCGTGTCGCAGCTTTGGTAGCCGAGGACTTCGCCAATCGAGGCATTGTTCGACCAACCACCTTGTCAGAACAGGTGGCCACACATCGGAATACTGCAGTAAATTCCGCAGCCATGGGCATTTTGCCCCGTGACCAGAAATTGCGACCGCTGGCAAGTGAATTTGCTTCATACAATCGTTTTGCAGTCCATCCCCATTTCGACGCAACAAAGATTTTGGATACCCAGTTGACAGGGGCACGGATCACCACCCGTAAACTGTTACAGGGGGGTGAGTTGCGTGTTTCCTCGTACAGTGATGATTTTTGACTGACAACCTGGTTGGAAATGACAATGCAGTATATGAGTTGGTTACAGTCGGAGTCCCAAGGGAGCCGTCAAACTTTGTGCAACAGGCGGCGAAAGTAGGACATCCTAGGTTTTTGCCATACACGGGTTCCCAGCACATCGATGCGTTGCTTGGAGCAAATCTGGACTGGAGGTCGTCCGACATTTTGGAGACTCGATCCGCCTTTTTCAACAAGTGGATAGCCAGAGCAAAAGTGTTATCAGAAGACGAGGAGAACTTGCAGTCAGAGCTCAGCAAACATGTTGGACTGGTCCTGAGTGGTAAGAGGCTCCTTTTGCTGAAGGAAATTCTGGAGTCGTTGGACTACCCTGACAAATACTTGTTTACGGATATTATAGCTGGCTTCAGGTTGTCTGGCTGGAGGAGAGACTTTCAAGTATTCATGAGTTTGCCCAGACCGCCTAAGATGTCCATGGACGCTCTTCTGAAATCTTCTCAAGGTTTGCAACATGCAGTACTCAGAAGGGTTGCAGAACCCGAGGATGCGGAGCTCCACCGAGCAGTGTGGGAAGAAACTATGCAGGAGCTTGAGAAGAACTGGATTTGGGAAGATTCATCGGGAGACATTTCAGAAAAGATTATAGCCCATCGCTTTGGTCTTAGACAGGGCGAAAAAGTGAGAGTAATCGACAATTTCAAGCAGTGCGGGCTGAATGACGCTTGTGGACTGCCTGAGAAGTTCGTCTTGCATGGGGTGGACTACGTAGCAGCGACCTTGATCAGGGCACTAGCTCTTGGGGGCAACAGGAATGGCAGTAGATTGCTCGGCAAGACCTTCGACCTCAAGGCAGCATATGAACAATACCCGCTGCGTGACCTCGATAGGGAACAGCTCAGAATAGCAATCCGTGATCCTGATTCTCGAGCCACAAGACTATTCGGTTTGAATGCGCTCCCTTTCGGAGCAACTGGAAGTGTTGCTGGTTTCTTGCGCATCAGCTCCGCTCTCTTCTACATCATGACCGAAGGATTGAAGGTGTGGGCCAGTGCATTCTTTGACGATTTCCCAACATTGTCTTTGAGTGATTTGGCCAACAATACTGAGCAGTGTGTTGGTATGCTTCTGGATTTGCTGGGTATACAATTTGCCAGGGATGGCAAGAAATGTCAAGCTTTTGGGGATGAGATGAAAGCGCTAGGGCTGATTTTTGACTTTTCTGAGTTTGGACAAGGGAGGGTATTCATCAAGCACACACCTGATAGAAGACTTGAGCTCCTTGACAAAATAGTAGACATCTTGGAGACAGACGCTTTATCCCCAAAGGATGCAGAATCTTTTCGAGGCCGGATTCAATGGTATGAATCTTACCTTTTTGGGAGAATTGCAAACCTGGCCATACACAGGGTTGGAAAGCGGGCGTTGGCTAAAAACTCCACGCGCCACTTGAAGCTTGACGCAGAACTCAGAGCTTCCTTGGAATTCCTCAAGGACAGGGTGGATAGAGGTACTCCACTCGAGCTCAACGCCCATACCGAGCAGACTCTTTTAGTTTTTACTGATGGAGCATACAATGCTGAAGACTTGACAGGCACGGTTGGTGGAATACTTTTGGACCACCAAGGAAACCCAATGGAGTATTTTAGCGAGAGAGTACCTGCTTTGCTCATGAAGCACCTCTTGAAAGAAGCAGACAACCCTACTACCTGATAGAATTACTGGCGTGCTTCCTTGCAGTTTATTTGTGGGGTGGGTCTACCGCCTCTCGCTATGTGGTCCTTTATGTAGACAATGAACCAGCGCGCTTGGCGCTAGTGAAGGCCTTTTCCTCTACGAGGCTTGGTAATGTGCTAGTAAGAATGTTTGTGGAACTGGAAGACGAATCACAGTGGAAAAGCTGGTTTGGCAGAGTGTGCTCGTTTTCAAATGTCGCTGACGCTCCGAGTCGATTGGATGTTGAAGACATCAGTCGCTGGGGCTGAAAGGACATTGGTGGCCTGGGATGTTGTTCTCTGCACTTTCGAAAGAATTGTGCACTTGCTTGGGGGGTGATTGCGGGTACACATTTCCGGTCACCAGCTAAGCAGATCGAACCTGTGAGAACAAACCCCAGTGCGGAAAAAAGTGGAGGCGCTCTCATCTCTGTCAAGCCGTGCATGTTCAGATTTCATTGTGATTTCGTTTTATCCACTTTTGCATGTTTTTCGAACNTATAACGCGTTGCCAGAAATCGATGGGCACCCGGACCTTGATTTTCGAGCGCGTCTTTTAGCCAAGCGTGGTTGTTGTTGGTTTTTGCTTAAGGAATAAGTTGTTACTCCTGAAAGGATAATGACCTTATTTCTGACAGCAAAAAATTTTGGGTGTGTAAAACGCACCACAAAATAAACAACAACACCTTGGGATCTTTTTCCCCTTTTTTCACCAACCGGTTGGTGGCACACGAAGTCTTTAGACTTCAGGGGTGTGCAAAGGTAAAGAACCTTTATTTGTTTTAAAATTGTTTAACACANTTCACCAACCGGTTGGTGGCACACGAAGTCTTTAGACTTCAGGGGTGTGCAAAGGTAAAGAACCTTTATTTGTTTTAAAATTGTTTAACACAACAAACTTAAACAGAAACTGTCAAGCAGTGTGAAACAGTTGAGTGGATGTCAAGTTTCTACCTTCGTGTTTTGCTTGAGCATGTTCTGTTGAGACCTCATCAATTTATGTTTCATGCGTGTACTATGGTTCAAGTGGGGGGAGGTGGGATTGCTAAAAACCCAAAATAGCACTCGACCCACCCACCTACACCTTCTATTTTGGGTGACTTACTTTGACCTTGAACCGTTTCATATTTCCGGTGCTTACTGCATGCACCTGGTGGAACTCCATGCTGCGAGCGCGCAGACAGAACAGCCTTGAGAGGTTGATCATATTGCTCAATCAGCTGCAATTCTTTTTACGAATCCAATACGAGGTCCAAAACTTTGAAATGCAACTGACAGAGTTTCTCGATACTCTCCAGGACAGTGGCTTTCACGCAACTCCTTTGATGACTCAACTTGAGTGGATTCATACACAACTCAGATACTTTTTGCGTACAGTTAGGGCAGCCGTCGATGCTACCCGATTGAGAATTTGTCGCATTTGTGCGCCCAATCATTGACAGTTGACTCTTTGCCCATGCACTTTGCAGCTCAGCATGGCCACTGCACAGGATGCGACCAAATCGAGCCATTCCCTCAGAGCCGGTGATTGCGGGTACACATTTCCGGTCACCAGCTAAGCAGATCGAACCTGTGAGAACAAACCCAAGTGCGGAAAAAAGTGGAGGCGCTCTCATCTCTGTCAAGCCGTGCATGTTCAGATTTCATTGTGATTTCGTTTTATCCACTTTTGCATGTTTTTCGAACNAGTGCGGAAAAAAGTGGAGGCGCTCTCATCTCTGTCAAGCCGTGCATGTTCAGATTTCATTGTGATTTCGTTTTATCCACTTTTGCATGTTTTTCGAACACGACGTATCGGCGACGTATACCCGGCGATTAACGCGAATCTATACGGTATATGAATAAGGGTTTCCTTATTATAACGCGTTGCCAGAAATCGATGGGCACCCGGACCTTGATTTTCGAGCGCGTCTTTTAGCCAAGCGTGGTTGTTGTTGGTTTTTGCTTAAGGAATAANTATAACGCGTTGCCAGAAATCGATGGGCACCCGGACCTTGATTTTCGAGCGCGTCTTTTAGCCAAGCGTGGTTGTTGTTGGTTTTTGCTTAAGGAATAAAGCGTATAACCACCCAGCCTTCTCTGCAATTTCGCTATCTTGCCCTGGTGAGTCCCCAATCTCACGTCCATAAGCTTTGGGGTCTTGTCCAAACTGATGAGGGGCGACATTTCAGCACTAGTGAGGAAACGGCATACCCGCGTCAGCTTGCTTTTGCCATTGCCAGAGTTTTTGCATATGTTTTGGTTTCAGCCGGCTGGGTGCCCCCTCCTGAATTCTTTGATTCCAACTTAGCTGCATCCTTGACATACATGAGAGCAGTAGCCACCGTTCAGCCTAAAGCAGCCAAAATTCCGCCTGTTATCAGGGAACACAAAAAAAGTAATTGTCTTGAGAGGGCCACCACAGGTTTTGCGCGCGTGCCCAGTGGAACCCATGCAGCGCTTGAAATCTGAGTGGAAAGTGCCTGCAGAAGTGCAAACCCCAGTGTGTGCTTTGCCAATAGGAGCCCAGCTTTTGCGTAGTACGCGTCTTCGGTCAAATGGGGGATTGTTGATAGATACCAGTTATGACAATGGTCACCGAGAGCATCTTGTTGAACAGGCAGTGAATTTGTGATGGAAGCAGTAGCAAGAGGCCATCCAAGGTCTTCTTCCAAGCTTGTGCCAGGGATCCTTCGCACTGCAATATTCAACTGTTTCTCAGCGACTGACGTTAGTGAACTACCTAGACGTCGTGCAGACTGGTTTGCCAAGTGGACGCAGAGGGCCAAGACTCTGGCGCATCAGGAGAAGGATCTCAAAGCAGTGCCGCCTCATGCAGCAAAAATTTTGGAGCCCAAGCGGTTGTTGTTATGGAAGGAAATTCTTGAAGACTTGGAATATCCGGACGTTAATGCCTTTGACGAAATGGTTTCAGGTACTGCGTTGATTGGGGAAGCTCTCATCACAGACATGACAGTTAAGCAGCTGACTGACCTGAGCTCTACAGCAAAACGCAAGCAATCTTACAGCTGCAGATCTTCTGGAGACAGGGAGGTTGATGAACAGGTTTTAGCCAGAACGCGTGAGGAAGTTGAGGCAGGCTGGGCGTCTGGTTGCTGGGCTTTGGAGGATGTCCCTGCAAATGCTGTCATCAGCCGTAGGTTTGGGTTGCGCCAGCCCGGGAAGATTCGTTTGATTGATGACCTGTCCGGAAGTTTCGTAAATAGTATTGTTCAAGCATCCGAATCTCCAAAGCCCCAAAATGCTGACTTCATTGGGGCCATGCTGTTAGAAGTTCTCCAGCATAATGATAGTGCGTCAGATGTTCTTGGCAGAACCTATGACTTGAAGAGCGCATACAAACAGATGGCAATTGCGCCAGAATCCTTACCCTTCGCATCTGTGGTGGTTTTCAATCCTGAGAAAGGTAAGCCGGAAATTTACCAGCTGCTAGCTGCTCCATTCGGAGCGACAAAAAGCGTTTATTCATGTTTGAGGGTGATTCACTCAGTCTAGTTTATCGGAGTCAAAGCTTTGAGCATGGTATGGTCCCACTTCTTTGATGACTTTGTGTTTGTGTGTAACCCTTTACATGTTGGCAGCACATCCAATACCATCGATCTTCTGTTTAAGCTCTTGGGTTGGAGATATGCTGAGCAGGGAGACAAGGCTGGTTCTTTTGATCAACGTGTTTCTGCATTAGGGATTGAGATTGACCTCAGTGGTGCAGGGTCGGGAACAATAACTTTTGCCAATACTGAAAAGAGAAAGGCGGAATTGCTGGACACCATCAACGCGCAGGCGTTTGTGCCTGACGAGTAACCAGGTATGGTTTGTTTACACAGACACATGCTATGACTGCTATGAATCCTCTGACAGCAATTGGCCATGCGGCCTTGGTGGTGTGCTGGTAAATCCAATTGGGAACAAAGTCGCGTTCTTTTCTGTGTGCTTGACTGGGGAACAAATGAAATTTTTGGGTTCGCTGCAGAAAAAGACCATTATCTTCGAAGCTGAACTGTTGGCGCTGATGCTGGTTTTTGCGCTTTGGAAGGACAATCTGCAGACTCAGTCAATCATTTGTTTTGTGGACAATATTTCAGCAAGGGACGTAGCTATCTCAGGTTGTGGACGCAATGCAGTTGCCAGGGGGTTAATTGAGTTTTAACTTAAGCTGGAAATGGCGACCTCCACCACGCCGTGGTGCCCACTCCTTCGAATGTGGCTGATGAGCCGTCTAGGGGTTCTTATCAACATTTGCTAGATGAAGGCGCTGAGCGTGTTGACCCAGTTGAGGAGTTGGGACAAATTCTGGAAGTCCTGAAGGAGCTTTCGGTCATAATGGGGTTGTGATGCAGACTTCAACTTGTGCAGATCTTTACCAAAGAGATTTTCTGATTCCCCATCGTCACCTTTGGTTCGAAAAAGCAGCATCAGTGAAAGCCGTGGGATGCCATGTCGTTTTCTCACATGTTTTCGGCGGCGTGATTTTTTGGAGTGATTTGGTTTTGAGAGTTTTTGTGAGAGATCGTTTGCGCGAAGTTTTGGTTGAGCGTAGGTAGCAGCCACCAGTTCTAGGAATTAGCAAGCGGTCACTTGTGATAGCGCCTTATTCCTAGAACTGGTGAGAAAGGAACTTTCGTGCTGCTACCTGTTGCTGCTCTTGTCTTTGCCTGGCCTTGCTTCTCCAACCCTAAATGCCGCTGAAGCTTGTTCGTGGAAATCAACTACAAACTTGCTGGCAATTTCCTTGCAGTTTTTTGGGACAACAGTTGCTTTGAACTACAACAACAGCGGTGTTTCAGTTTGTGGCAGTGCTTGTCGAACAACAGTCGCATTTGCTTTCAACAGTGTTCTTCAATGCATTATCTGATCTCAGATGTCGCTTTTATTTCTTGGTGAGGACGTTCAACTTGGAAGAGTCAGTTGTGATTCAGGAATCTGGATACATCGTCTTGTGCATTCGGAAGTCTCAGCATGTCATTTCACACATACTTGAGTGGTCAGCATGAAATGACATGGATGCTTGTGCGTTGCCCAAACTCAGGGTAGGGTGGCGGGAGACTTCCCAAAAATGGGATTTTTGCCCCACCCTGCCCACCCTTTGCTTACCCACTGATCTTCGATCTCACTTTGTACATTCCGACGATCAGATCGGCAACATATATTCTGCATTATTTGTGCAGTCTTTCCACTGGTTTCAGCAACCTCCTGTTGCCCTGTTTTATTTGGCTGCGTGACAACCAATGGGGTTGTGATACAGACTTCAACTTGTGCAGATCTTTACTAAAGAGATTTCCAATCGCTTGGAACTGATTCCCCATCGTCACCTTTGGTTCGAAAAAGCAGCATCAGTGAAAGCCGTGGGATGCCATGTCGTTTTCTCACATGTTTTCGGCGGCGTGATTTTTTTGGAGCGATTTGGTTTTGAGAGTTTTTGTGAGAGATCGTTTGCGCGAAGTTTTGGTTGAGCGTAGGTAGCAGCCACCAGTTCTAGGAATAAAGTTTTCTTTTGTACGATGGGACGTCACTCATCCTCACCAGATCTGTTCGAAGAGTGAAGACCAATTGGGTCGTTTACATGGGATTCTACAAGCAGTTCAACCTCTATTCCTGGCAGTACAAGGTCGGTTTTGGAGGCCGTGTACAACCAACAAAGCGTAGAGGAGGACCAAGACCTGCTTCAATGGTACCTCCACTTACTGCAGTGGAACCCAGCAGACTGGTGGATGAGGATGCAGAGGCAGTCAAAGCAAAAGCCCAGGAGGAGCTGAAGGAAGAAAGTGAGCTTCAGCGCATGTCAGCCTTCGACAAACCTCAAGAAATTTTGCGTGAAGTGGAGTTTGGTGATGGGAGGATTTTGAGGAGGAAGTTGAAGGGCCACTGCCTGTGGCATATGCGCCTCAACCTCTGCTGGATTCTCCAAGCGGTGCCAGGTCAAGCAATGAGCTCAGTGCAAGTTCAACAGGATTGGCAATTCAGCCAACAACAGGTCTTGAGGTCCCAATGACACCACAAGATGGGCTAGTTGCAATTTCTCCAACAAGTCCCAGGCATTTTTCAATGACCAGGACACATGATGACGAGGATGCTGTTGACATGAGCGAGGCAAAGCGTTCAAAGGTGGAAGACTTCAAGAAGCAGCGCATCAACAGACTTGCTGCAGATCAGGAGCAATTCATCAGAACAGTGCGGTTTGAATTGTTGGAGAGGAGTATCATACGGTTGACTCCTAGGGTGTGGAACCGCAGATGGATGATGGAGATGGTTTGGATGATCCATGACTGGGAGAGGAGAAACTGCACTTTGCAGGCGTTGATGAAAGACTTTGGAGTGTGCCTCCACCTCCAGGAGATAGGAGATGAAGTTGATAGGTTGGCAGGTGAGATTGAGATCGACAGGTTGCTGGACATGAAGGTCTTGGTGGAATCATCCAACTACAGTGGAGAAGTGAAAAGCCACCTGCCACAAAGTTTGTCAAAGACTGGAGGAAGAAATTGTATGTGAGCTTGGATGGACAATCCAGGGAACGTTGGATGCGCAGATCTCGTCTGGTAGCACGTGAAAATGCCAACACAAAGCGTGATGACACTTTTTCTCCAGCTACTGGTGCGCACACTTCCAACCTACTCCCAGTCTACTTCATTGACCTCAAAGCTCAGTCTGAAGGATGTGATGAATGCTACAAACCTTTTTTGGCAAGTCTTGACATCAAAGATGCATTTCTGCAGGTGCCGCAGGAGCAGCCCATTGAAACCAGTCTGCGGGGCAGCACCTATGTCATTTTGAAGAATTTGCCGCGTCACAGGCGTGGATCAAAGATGTGGTATGATCATTGCAGAGGGTTTTTGGAACAGCTTCGCAGTGTCGAATTTTGCGTTGAACAACCATGTCTTGCTCGAAGTGCTGGTGGCGTAGTTTTGATCCATGTGGGCAATTTGTTGTTTGCAGGGAGCCAGGCGTATTTCCATGAACATTTCCTCAAGACATGCAAGCAGGATTTTGTGGTGAATGTTTCAGAACTTGCTGGATCAGGTACATCCATTTCTTGTCTGAAGAAGCGTTTGATCAGTGTTGATGGTGGGATCTTGATTGCGCCAGGGACCCCAGTTCAGAAAATCATTGATTCATTCGAACAAGCTTTTGGAGCTGTGCGATGTCAGTTGATTCCTTGTGACAGTTCCATTTTGCTGGAAGTCCCTGAATGCGGCAGACAGCAGCCATTACAGGTCTATAGTTGGAATGTGCCTTTACCTCAGCCGAGATAGGCCTGACTGCATGTATACAATCAAGGAATTGGCAGGACGTATGAGCAGTCCAAATTTGGCCGCGCTGCAGCATCTATGAAAATTGGTGGGCTTCTTGAAGCAGACAGGGGATGTGGGCATCAAGCTGGCATATCCTGTGCCAGGACATGGCAAACTGAAAGTTGCCTAAGATCAGCATTGGGTCCTTGAAACATTTTCTGATGCAGACTGGATATCGTAGAAGCACATCTTGCGCAGTACACCTGGTTAATGGAAACTATGCCTATGCCAGCAGCAGGACACAAAAGGTGATATCCTTATTATCCTCTTGCGGGTCTGAGTTGCACTCCATTGTCAGCTCAATGTCCGACGCCAGTTTCATTCGACGCTGTTTGGAATTCATGTTTCAAGCAACAATACTCCAATGCAGTACACGGATAGTTCCTTTGCACGCCAATTGTTGGCCAGGCAGAGCAGTGGAAAGATCAGGCATTTGAGCGGTAAAATACTCTGGGTGCAAACAGAGTGGGGAAGTTTTGGTGTCACAGGTTCCCACGATGTTCAATCTGGCTGATGTGGGCACCAAGCCCTTATCCAAGAAGAGGCTTCTTGCACTCATGGGTGACTCTGGAATGGTCTTTGTGGAGTCCCAGGAGCCCGTTGGTGAGGCAGCGCGTGCTGAACTCCAAGCGCATGGTACAACATCTCGAAGCATGTCAAAACTGGCCAAGACAATCTTGCGGCTGACCTTGATGATGGGCCTTGAGCCTATTATTGCAAATGGGCAGGGTGATTCATGCCCAGTGGAGAACCGAGATGCCAGTGACAATTTCTGGATTGGAGTGACAATGTTTGCGCTTGTGTTTTCATGGCTTGTTTTGGGTGCAACAGCGTTTTGGTTTTGGAAGAAGCTGGACAAACGTTTGCACTGGAATGAGCTACAGCAGGCAGAAACCGATACATTTTTGGGCAATCAGCGTGATGCAGTGGATGCTGTGAGAATTGGGTTGGAGACATTCTCCACAAGGCTGGAAGGCCATGTTCAAGACTTCCAGGCATACGTTGAGCAGACCAGCAGTGAAGTTAGTGTGCTGGAGGACTGCATAGATACTCTCAGGTATGGTATGGTTGAGCTTGGTGGATTTGTTCGCCATCGAGAACTCACAACTTCGAAATAGCATGATGATCCAGGAGCGTGCGAACATGGTGATGTTTGACAACAAGAATAGATATCCAGATGATACCGATACACCTCCTAGAAATCCAGGAGGAGCAAGCTCTTCAGCAGCTGGACCACCCACTTTAGGAGGCAGCTGTAAAAGTTCTACAGCAGCAGCAGCAGCATCAGTTGCAGCTGCAAGTGCTGCAGCGCCAATGGAAGAGACGAAAGTTGCTAGAGAAGAAGGAGAGGAAGAGCCTCAGACCGATGATGACATGGATGGGGGTGACGACAACCCTTATGGTGAGGGGCCACTTTCAAAGCTGCTGAGCAATTTGAGAGATCAGCAGAATGAAGCCCTGGCCCATGAAAGATTTGCTGATGCGAACGAGATGCAGAATGCCATCATGCTGGTGTTGAATGCAGCCCAGAACAACACTGGAGTCAGCTTTGAGTTGGTGGATGGCATTCAAAAGTGTTTCAAAAGTTGGCAGCGTTCCAGCAGGAACCGAGGAGAGCGTTGGCTATCAGAAGTGTATGGAAGCTATGCGGAGGATTTTCAGTTGTTGATGGTTTAGCCATTGCATGGGCCAACTTTTGTCGATGATTTCTCCGAAAGAAGCGCTGGGAAATGGTTGGGCGTTGGTTGAAAAGGGTGCCGGGCAACCCTCAATCCCAAAGGACGAGTGAAATTTTCTTTGTGGAAACCCCAATCGGGAAATTCATCCATCCAGTGAGTAGACCTTAGAGCTGAAACTCAAAGCTCTTTAAGGAGGAGTGTAAAAGATTGGGAACAGTGCTCATGGGATGGATGACACGTACAAATCAGAGAATTCTTGCACTCACAAATCGAGAAGTGTAACTGCAGGTGGAACCTTTGTGCATGGAATATCCATGTGACTTCAGGCCCAAATTCCGCAGGTAAAAGGTAGCAGCTGCCGTGCTTGTCCATTCGTTGCACTTTCTCAAATTCCTTCATGGAACAGATGTGCTTCAAGCGTTACAAGGGGGCGGGATTGAGTGGAAACGTCGCCATACTTCACAAAACCTCTACTCGACGCTGCATGTTTCCAGACACAATGGATCGTCAATTGGTTGCCGTGAAGAAAATAGCAATTCATTTCATTGGGTTTGATTTTTGGCAAATCAATTTGGTATCAGTCGGCAAAGTATCCAAACGGCATGGTTGACTAAATTGACCACAGGGCACTCCAGAATTTCATCCAAAAATCACGAATTTTCAAACATTGCCTTGGGATCAACTTGTGAATGCAACAAGAGTCGGTTGCATCGAAACGGAAATGACGCGCCCTTTTACAGCATGAAGTCAAATGGTAAAGAAGGATGGTATTTTGATTGGTTGTGAGGGCCTTATTGAGAACGAATTGAAGGGTAACACGTGAAGTCTTTCCAGTTTCACTTTTGTATGGTGGTAATTTTGGCTCCCAAGACAACGGATGGAGCACGGCCCCGACCAATCCATCCTCTTTCAGGATGAGGTCCCAGCAGCTGGCATAGCAGCATGCCACAGGTGGGGCACATCGATCTCTTGGGTGGCAAACAGACGAGTCGAAACAGTGGTATTGTGGTTTGCACAAATATCGATTTTTGGATAAACAGATTCGGCGGATAGACATTTCTTTTTCCCACATTGGAGCATTGTGACAAATGTTATGTCACTTTGTTTATTCGTCTGACGCAATTTTGCGTAGTATCCAATCCAATTTTGCTATTATCTCGAATCTATTTCCGCTGCACCTTGAACACAATGCGCCAACAGGATCGAAAATGGCAAAAGAGGTGCCGCGTTGATCAAAACTGCAGGCAAAGTCTCTGAGGCCAAGAACTTGAAGGATCAGGTTTTTGGCATGGCATGCGTGCCTTTATTTTCATTTCTGCCATGTCACCATGTTCATATCATGTTCAGTCACATTTATTCTTTCATGCCGCGTTTCTCAAGTTAGGATTTGTTGACGCATGGTGCATGTCGCTATCACGTCGCTCGCATGTCCCTGCAAACAGTTTTGCCCTGTTTGAGTCTTTCTCCTTGCAGCATGCCGCGTTCTCCAGGACAGGTTGCCGCTCCGCTCTTTGGTGCGGTGCAGAGAAGTGGGGCTGACCTCGGTGGGGTTCTTCGGTTGGATTTTCATACTGACTGAGCTGCACTGTGTGCATGTTTGTGCAACACAAACATCCTTTGAAAGGGGTCATGAGCAGCATGCATTCCCTCCAAATTCGTTGATTTTCTCATTTTCATTTTTTTGATTTGTAAAATGGAGAAATTTGGCTGCTGAAAATTGTAATACTTGTCCTCCAAGAAACCTGGAAAACTCCACGAGAGCAGGACTGTCATGACTGTTGTGGGTCACAGCCAAGGTACCCAAAGTTGACATCCAGGAGTATTCCCTTTGGGAAGATATAATCAACAAGTCCAGGCATTTTCTAGGGCGATGATATAGTCGATGTGACAAATGTACATGAACATCAAATTACCACACCTTGGCACTTAATCCGATGCCAAAAGAAAAACCTCACCTCTTTGCTTTGTCCAGGCGTCCTTTGCTCGATGCCGGGACCTGGGTGAAAGTTCATGAAAGACTTGAAAAATTCATGTCTTGGACCAATCTTGAAGACGTTTGAAGGCGTGACCAGGGGATCGCATTTTGTTTTGCATTCTTTGCAGCTGGAAATTTCAATCTTGGAGAGCTTCGTGTTGATACTTGGGCCAGGAGGTTCCACCAAAGGGCGAAACTTCTTTTGATGTGGATTCTTTGGGGGTGTTTGTGAGCAGATCTTGCTGACAAGGCCCAATGTTTGGTTGTCGCCACCAAAAAAGGCCTGTTGCGGGGTGTGGTCGAGTTCTGAAGTCCGAATAAGCTCGTCACACAAAGACCAGATGAGAGCATAAGAGACTTGGACAATTCACATCATTTTGCGCATCATCGACGGGTTCCTCACTGAGTTCGTGACCGAACTCTTTCCGCATTTTTGTCAAGTCACACAGTTTTACAAAATGATGTTAGTTCATGCGGTGCCTTTCCAAGACATGAGAGCATGCTTCAGGCAAGACAGGACAGCAGGATGCGAGTCAGTTTGCAAGATAGGAACAATGATTTTTAGAGGAAGATATTTCAGCAGAAACTATACAATTGAAATTTGTTTCATTTTCTCCGAAAGGAGGGCCCCCCTCCAAAGCTATCTGAGTTCTGTGTCCTATTGGAGGAGGGCCTGCCTTGATTTTGAACTTTGTTACTGCCTCTTCCGTTGGAGGTCCCACTCGCTCCCCATATCTTCTTTTCTCTGTCAGATGGGATTAATTGTCAAAATTAAAGTGAACACCGCACCACTATGCTTCACCATTCACCACTTTAGATACTTTAGATACATGGCTTTCAACAGCCCTTCGAACTCTTCTCTTGACACTTTGTTGAAACAGGACCTCAACAATCCTCAACAACTTCTTGCACCCCTTCTAGCCTACAGATTCGCTTTGATATTCATTTCACCATTTTTTCCCAAGTCTCCTTGGCTGCCGTTCTTCTAAACACTCTCTCTCTCTCTCTATATATATATATGTATTATAGTGTTTTTTGCTACATGGCTTGAATAGTGTTCGAAGAGATTGCCGAATCCCTGACAGCACTTCTTTCGACGGTATTTTCTCCCCAGTTCCGCGTTTTTCCATCCAAGAATTGGTTGCAGTACCGCAGTGCCTTGCTTGACTCTGTCTTGTAATATATGATTCAGAGTCTATACCTCCAAGCCTGGCATGGAAACACGTTTGGTTTTGTACTTCACTGGTAGGATTCCACATTATGCAGAAGTACACTTTAAATTCTGTCACTATTTTTGCTAACTTCTTTCTACCCTGTACATTCGCTTGTTCACACTTCTCTTATTTTTCAAGCACAGAAAAAAATGAAATCACACGGCATTTCCACGACAACGGTGCCTTTCGTCCACCCCGGTGTGACACAGTGGCTCGAGGCCGTTGAAGTGTCCGTGCTGGATTCAAGCGTCGAGGCCCTTCCAGCCCACCAACTCTCCCTGGGTTCGTGTGCCCTGAGAAAAACTGAGAATCTTTCTCAGGAAAAACTCTGGACATGGAAAAACTGCGGGACAAAATGGCGTAGGATGAATGATGTGGAATGATATTTTAGACTGCTGCAGCCATTTGGCAAAAGCAAGTCATAGTCATAGTTTTCATAGTTGCCTTCCAAACTTGTAAGTTTCTTTTTGCATGCTTTTGTGCTGTCCGTTGCTCTCCATCTATGCCAGTGTCTTGGTGAACGCCGTGCGACGAGACGAGGATATCGATGCACTGAATGGGATTTCAGTGGCTTCAGCAGACGCTTCGGCAGATCTCACCGATGCCCTTGAGACAGATTTGGCGAGGCATGTGACTTTCAGAAACGCCTCCGTGGGCGAACAGTTTTCAGCAGAAGAGATGCAGCGTGGGCTGTTGGACTTTTTCAGCACTGTGAGCAAAACAGGAGGATGGAAAAAGATCTTTCCAGTTTTCAAGGCAGCCAACCAGAAGTACCGGAATGTTTTGGACAACGCCTGGAGGAGTCGCAAGAAGTCGACATCCTGTCAGAGGGAACTGGGTGGTTTGATGAAAAAGCTCACCCACGCATGCGAATCAGTCGTTAAAAGCGAGAAGCGTTTCTCCTGTCCACAGAGTGTGGAAGACGTGTTCCTTTACGGAACAGATGTGGTTCAGGCGTCGGTTCTGGGTTGCCCGGAAAAGGCACCACGTGTCACTAAACCACTGCTGGACGCTGGATATTTCCTGAAAGAGTGGATCATCAGACTGGCTACTGCGAAGAAAGCTGCGATTCTTTGGGCTGGTTTTTGGACAAATGTCAACTTGGTATCACTTTGGCCAGGGTTTGGAAATTTTTTTGGTACTACATCATTGAATAGATTTAAGGTTCTCTAGAGTGACATCGAGCAAAACATCAAAATTCCAAAGCAAATCGCACTTCGATTGCTTAGGTCTCAGATCCAGAGGGCAACAAAACTCGCACCTCGAAAGAACGTCTTTTCGATTTTGCCGACCTCATCGAGACCCAAACTGTGCACCCCTCTACAGCACTGGGGCGCATGATAGAGGAACATGCTAATCTGGCAGATTGCAAAGGTCCCATCGAGAATGAACTGCAAGGCAACATGTGGAGTTTTTTCAGTTTCGCCTTTGTTTCTGGCATGAGGGAGAAGAGGCAAGACACGGTCGTAGCTTTGGTTCACAAGGCAATGGATGGAGAACGGCCACTAAGTGAGTCCATCCTTTTCCAGTATGAGGTCCCAGCGATTGGCATTGCATCGTGGGGACTGGGCCTTTGGTCGCCACAGGTAGTCCTGATTGACCTTATGGGTACCTGCAAGCAGACGAGCCCTGCGTTGCGAAAGCAGTTGTACTCTGGTCTGCGCAGGTATCAATCTTTTTCTGCCACGGAGGCTGAAACTTACTCGAAGGAGGTTCAGCACAGAGAGGACTTCGTTTTGCGTTCCAGATTGTCTTGGACCTGCTTGGATTGCCCACATTCGCACTGTCACCTGGACGAGCCCTTTGCTAAACAAGTCAAGGAATTGCTGCAGGCCGTTGTGAATTGAGAAGGATGTTTTGTCATTTATTTTTCCAAGAATTTAGTCAGACTGGCGCGATTTTGCGCAAGTTTAACTTTTCTCAGATTTCTTTCCGCACATGCACCCTTGAAGGCAAAGCGCCAGCAAGATCAGAAAGGAGTCGATTTGATCAGAGCTGCGAAAGCAGGAAAGGTCTCTGAGGTGGAGAAACTCCTGAACGATGGAGCAGACGTGAACTTCCAGGACCTACCAGCTTTTGCTGGGTCGTATTTTGTTTTTTGCCGTCTTCGGCTGCTTTTGTGCCTTTTGGCTTCTTGGTTTTTCATGGTTTCTTGGTTTTTGTTTTTTTTGTTCCCGAGAGGGCCTGAGCGTAAGGTTCTAAAAAGAAACAGCTGAGATAACATCTTCACGTCTTACATTTGCACATCTTACACCTGCACATCTTGCATCTTCTCTCTCTTCTCTTGCTTTCTCTTCTCTTTCTTCTCTCTGTTCTTTCTTGTCTCTCTTCTCTCTCCAATTGCTGAACAAGTTTGAATGTGACGTATCTGCAACTTGCCTCTCAAGTCTATGGTAGGTTTAGATCGTGTTTGGGGCTGGGTTGCAGTGGCCAGCGAAGTGCCAAGGATAACTTCTTGTCCGTTCCACTGCCACCCATCTGGACTTCCTTGGCTGCTGATCGGTTTCCTTCTTGGCTTTTTGTCTGCCTTGATCCTCCTTGGACTTTGCATTCTTTGTTGGATTTACCCGTCTGTGCTCCTTAAATCCTGGTTGGTCCAAGTGCCTGTGCCCTCCAGACCACGATAAGCTAGGCACCTTGAATGAGCTCACCTTTCTCTGCAGGCGAAATCCGTGAGTTGATTCAGAAGTTGGAGCGTCTTGAGGTGTGGCAGAAGGAGGAGGAAAGCCGTCAGGCATCAGCATCGAGTTCGTCTGGATACCGCCAAGGAGATCCTAGGGCACGTGCTTCAGCTGCCCGTGATTCTGTGACAAAGCCCTTTTTTCCAGGCATCCCTGCTCTCTCTTGCCGTTGGACTTTGGCAGAGGAAGCTGGTCTTCCTTACTCTGGTAAGCCCTTTGAAGGGGTTGAAAGTCCGTTTCTCATCGGCTGAGCATTTTGAGTGCTTTCGCGCCCAGATCTTTGCCGGAGGTGCTTTGTTTCATTGCTTTGCAACTGAGACGGAATTGGAAGTGTTTTGCCAGGGGGCTCGAATCACCGTGCCACCTCGCTTTGAACCATGCTGAAAACCGCGTTGCGTTTTGCAAGTAGGCATGAACCGTCCCTTTTAATCCTCACTGTTCCAGGATTTGTTTCCACCGTAGGTGATGAAGTGGATGTGTTTGCCTTGCCCTTAGAATCCAGAAGGGGTGGTCTTCTCCTTGCCATTCCCCATGANTGTTCCAGGATTTGTTTCCACCGTAGGTGATGAAGTGGATGTGTTTGCCTTGCCCTTAGAATCCAGAAGGGGTGGTCTTCTCCTTGCCATTCCCCATGATATCGTTTCTGAACAGATTGCCAGTGAAGGTCAAGCAGGGTCCGAAGATGCTTTGTTTGGCCCGAATTCAATTTTTACGGTCGAATTAGTAGAAGAGACTGACGAAGCAGCGNCAGATTGCCAGTGAAGGTCAAGCAGGGTCCGAAGATGCTTTGTTTGGCCCGAATTCAATTTTTACGGTCGAATTAGTAGAAGAGACTGACGAAGCAGCGTTCACCACAGTCAGTCTTGGTATTAGTGCTCCAGTCGCTGTTTTTGCGGTGAATGATCAGGTTCTTGAGTTTTGCCGAGAATATGATCCTGTCACTGATGCCCATGGTACAGTGTACGGTTTTTCTTTGGATCGCCCTCAAAGCTTGCCTGATGTGTCAAAGCTGATGCCCTTGGTCAATGAGTGGTTACTGCAGGGAAGTGATGATAGGACGGGTTTTTACAGTGTCTAGAGGACCAGGTAGAACCCTTTCCAAAGAATCAATCAGCTCCCGCAGGGGCCGCCCCTTCCAAGGCCAAGAAGGCCACAGTGCAAGCCAAGCGAGTTTCAAATGCGTCCATAGCAGAGCAGCTCAGTGTCTTCTCCGCCCAGCTTCAAGTTCTTTCTCAACGTCAGGACAGGTTGGAACAAGGAGGAAGTACCTCTGCCGAAGCTGTGCCCGAACGTTTTGTTGGGCCCACGCCAAAGCTGCCAGCAGTGTCCTCAGCTCTNGAGGAAGTACCTCTGCCGAAGCTGTGCCCGAACGTTTTGTTGGGCCCACGCCAAAGCTGCCAGCAGTGTCCTCAGCTCTGCCGAATCCCAGTGGTATTTGTCAGACTTTGGCAGCGAAAGCTGTAAGGTTAGTGGGACCTCCTCCAAAGACCAGGGTGCAAATTTTGCAAGAGCCTGCGAACGATGTGGGACCAGAGGAGCCGTACGATCCTTTACTTCCTGTCGGAGAAGATCAGCAGGGGATTGCAGCCGCTTTGGCTCAGCAGTCTACGGCCATCACAGCACTCGTTGCGCACCTGGCTTCTCAAGGAGGGAGACGCACTTGGAGACCTCACTTGGGAGTGCAACAATCCAGTACTACCAAAGGTGTGCAAAGGCGAGAGAAAATGCAGAACGATCTTGCGGGGGGCTCCAGCATATATTTCATGCAACTGATGCAGCAGCTGCACAGGAGGCTTCACCCTTCGAAGCCCGTTCCTCAGTCAGAGGAAGGCCTGCAAAGGAAGGCCTGCAAGGAATTTCGATGCTGACATACCTGGAGCGACAGGGAGGCTTCCGACAGAGCAGAGAGCTGGGATTGATTGCGTGGATTTTAGGTCATGTGGTCGATGCAGCCGCGGCAGGCGACTTCCGGAAGACAAAGGAGCTCCTAGCGCTCATGTGGAACAAGCTGCGATAGACCGTGGCGATTGGAGCCTTGCTTACATGCTGACTCTACTGGAAGAACCACCTGTGCAACTATTCCAGGAGCGAGCCCTCAACATGGTGCATCATTCGAAGCCTTTTGGTCCCTGGTTCCTCCTCAATGGACTGCGGTTTGCTTAGGCTATCTGAAGGATCTAGAAGTTTTGTCAAACAAGAAAACAGAGACCTCCAAGAAAACGTTTGCAAAGGCTCCAGTAGCAGCAGGCAGCAGTGCAGCCGAACCAGACCGCGAGGCTTCCCCCAAAAGGAAGCCAAGATTTCCCAAAAAGCCGAAGGCGTCCGCTGCGCCCGAGGCTTAGCTCAGCAAAGCGATTTGCATGGAATTGAGGAGAGCGAAGTTTCTTCTTCTTTGCAGCATTTGCATGATGGCCGTGGAAACAGTGATGAAAAATCCTTTTTCGTTCCTAGTTTTNTTGCATGGAATTGAGGAGAGCGAAGTTTCTTCTTCTTTGCAGCATTTGCATGATGGCCGTGGAAACAGTGATGAAAAATCCTTTTTCGTTCCTAGTTTTGGTGAGCAGGTTAAGGAGGACACTTGCGAAGCCGAGAAAAATCATGGATTTGCTGGCCGAAGGATTGGTCCAGACTCTGTTGTGGACTCACTCTGGTTTCTCAAGTGGTGTTCATTTTTGACAGTTTCAGTTTTGCGCACAAGGACGCCTTTTTCAGCTTTTGTCCTTGCAACTTTGCATCTGCAACGAAGCAGTGTGGCTTCGTCATCGTCAGCGTTTCCTTTGCCTGTGCCCTTTCCTGGGGTATTCGCGAAGATGCCTCCGGGTTTTTCTGCTGCAAAAAGAAAGAGGTGTCATTTTCGCCGTGCAATGCATATTGTGGTGATGGCATNCCTTTCCTGGGGTATTCGCGAAGATGCCTCCGGGTTTTTCTGCTGCAAAAAGAAAGAGGTGTCATTTTCGCCGTGCAATGCATATTGTGGTGATGGCATCAGATTTCTGGTGGGCAGGAAACTGTTTCATTGATTTGGGACTTCTGGAGAGGGCTCCATCGCTCAGCCAGAAACGTTTGCTGAAGCGAATTTCGAGCCTTATGCTGGCTGACGGCCCTTTTGAGACTTTCGAGGGTCTCAAGAGCGGCCGACGTTTCCCCCAAGTTCTTGCTCGCCTTGCAGAACTTTCTGATGTTGTAACAAAGTTGGGAGCAGGAGCAGGACCCTATGAAGCAACATATCCGGGACATGATGTACCTTTGGACAACAGCAGATTTATTGAGCTGGAGCCATACAAGTCATTGAATGCAAAGCGGTTGAAGGTAGTTGGTATGGGCAATTTCGATGCTACTCAGTTTTNTGGACAACAGCAGATTTATTGAGCTGGAGCCATACAAGTCATTGAATGCAAAGCGGTTGAAGGTAGTTGGTATGGGCAATTTCGATGCTACTCAGTTTTGGTGTCCTGAACTTTGCATGGCCTATCGATTCCCTGACTCTTTGCTTTTTGATCAGGTTCCGGAGCTCTATGAATACCCACAGCGCTTGGATGAGGTGCAAGAGGTGGTCTCTCTGGCTAAGGTGTGGGATGTCAATGGTCTGCTGTCCATTCATGACGTAGATACTCAGGCAGCTGGTAGACATGAACTTGTGAGAGTGTTTAACTGCTTGAAAAACTCTTCATGCGATAGAGAGATTGGCGATAGGCGTGGTAGAAATGCAGTGGAGATGAGAGTGTGTGGTCCTTCATCTGAACTCCCCGCTGGCTCAGACCTCCTTGATTTTTATGTGGATGCTCCTTGCGATACCCTATCAATTTTCTGCACTGACCGAAGGGATTTCTATCATCAGTTCCAAACCTCTGAGAACAGGACTATGTCGAATACGGTAGGTCCGAGAATTCCTTTGTCTCTTCTTCGTGATACTCAGGAGTTCCAAACCTATGTGACGGCAAAGACAGTTCGTAAAGGGTCAAGGCTGGAACGTGGAGATCAACTAGGCTTTTCTTCTCGACAGAATTTTCCTAGGTGCCCAGATGGTTATTGCATGATTGGGTTTCAGAGTATCTTCCAAGGTGACCACGCTGGCGTGGAAATAGCGACCAGTGCGCATGAAGGGCTTCTGAGATCAGCAGGTCTTTTGGATGGGCAAACCCGGCTTTTGTCTTCAAAGGCGTTTTCTGGTGACAAGCTATGCCAAGGGTTAGTGATTGACGACTACTTTGCAGTGGCTTGTGTCCCTAAGGGACTTCTGGTGGAGTACCCAGCTGAGGCTTGCTTCAGGGCTGCGAAAATGTATAGCAGTTATGGCATTCTGGGGTCCGATGACAAGGACGTGAAAGGCGAGAGGAAGGCAAACCTGATAGGTGCTTCTGTCAATGCGTCAGCACAAAGCCAAGACAGAGGCCACGTTTTGGTGTCTTCGCCAGCAGTGAAGCGCTATGCTTTGTCCTGGGTGTGCCTACAGCTATGCCAGTTATCACATACAACAGATGCTTTGCATCTCTGCATCGTGGGCGGATGGACATCTATGCTCATGTATCGCCGTTCTTTCATGTCCATTTTGCAGAAGTCTTTTCATCTGGTGAATATGGAGATGTTTAATGCGGCCTGCCCAAAATTGGTCAAGCTTGCCAGGCAGGTAGCTACTGAGCTTACACTGCTGAGCGTTCTTGCACCACTTGTGCTTTCAGATATCGCTGTTGGTTTTTCCTCAGAAGTTTTTGCTACAGATGCACCTCTGGAAAAAGGGGCAGTTGTTAGCTGTTCGGTTCCTGAAGAGCTGTCACGGTGCTTGTGGCGATGCTGTAGATCAAAGGGAGGCTATTCGAAGCTTTTGACCCCTACTCAGTCAATTTTAGCACGATGCTTTGACTTTGAAGAGGAGGACTTTGGAAGGACTGAAACAGTTAAACGCCCTTTGGCCTATGGTTCTGACTTTGTGGAGGTCTTCGCAGGTGCAGCAACTGTCACTGCTAAGGTTGCGTCCCTAGGATATTCAGTCTGCTGTCCGATTGACTTGTCATTCAGCAGTGAGTTGGATATGCGAAAACTTTTTGTGATCGAGTGGCTGATGCGCCTTGTGGCCAATAGGTATGTGAAAGCATTGATGCTTGAGCCGCCATGCACACCTTTCAGTGTGATGAGAAGGCCTGCTTTAAGGTCAAAGGATTTTCCTTTTGGGTTTGATGTGAAAGACCGCCGGACTGCAGTAGGAACTGAGTTAGCGCATCGGGCCTTACAGCTTCTTTACATGTGCAGTAGATCGGGAGTCACAGGAGTGCTTGAAAATCCTTGGTCTTCAAAAATCAAGTTTTTGCCTGCCTGGGCGATCCTGTCAAAGCAACCGCACTGCAAGTTAGTATGGTGTGATTCATGCGCCTATGGATCTCCGCTTTTGAGGAGTTTCTGTTTTCTTTGCGTTTGGGCCAACACACAGCCCATCTCCGGTAGATGCAATGGTCAGCATGAACATGTTCAGGTTCAAAAGCAAACAGTAGGTGTGCTCCATAACCCGTTGGTTAGGGGGCNGCCCATCTCCGGTAGATGCAATGGTCAGCATGAACATGTTCAGGTTCAAAAGCAAACAGTAGGTGTGCTCCATAACCCGTTGGTTAGGGGGCCAGGCTTGGGGTCCCTCACCAAGAAATCAGCTGTGTACGTGGATAAACTGTTTTCCGCTCTTGCGCAGGTAATGGTGCGGGGCATCAAACGTTTAGCCATGTTTGAGTCTGAGCTCCATGTTGGAAAAGTTGAGGGTCTCGAAAGCCAACTCATTAATGAGGTTTGTGTGGCATATCAGTGGATTTTGAAATCGGTCTGGACTTACCGAGTGAAGGCTCATATAAACGTGTTGGAACTGGCAGCTGTGCTCAGGTTGGTTACAAAGCTGGTCCAAAAGGGTCAGAGTGCTCGGGTGGTGGTTGTAGGTCCTCGTCACGAGCCCTTACAAAAGCTTTGGTAAGATTAGGTGCCCTCTGTGTTGCAGGTGGTATCTATCTAGTTTTTGGGTTCATTCCTACGAGGCTTAACCCTGCCGATGATCCAACTCGGGATGTGCCCTTGAGAGGTCCCACTCCGGGCTTGGACTTAGCCGCTTGGGGTCGTGAGGATCTCTTTCGTTTGGGTTCCCTTCCTCGTGTCAAGCGGTGGACTTCAAATTGGGCGCGGCTTGTCTTGAGAATCTTGGGTCCCACCGCACCTGTCTGTCCTTTTCGGATCTTGCGTCTGTCCGTGATCCGCTTTCCCTTTTGGACTTTCGGCTTTCAATTTTCCACCAGGGTTGGATTTTAGCCCTTTGGACCTTGACTCAACTCTGGGCTACCCAGGTGAAGGTCCTTGGCTCTTTGTTGGCCTGGTAGTGTTAGTTAGGTTTGGTAGCAGCCATGGCGTCATCGTGCCGAGGAATACTGGCGATATCCAGCAGACAGCGCACAGTTCTCGGCCGCCTCTGCAGGATAGGGAAGATCAGTTTTGGCAGCTACGAATCAACGTCGGTCAGATTTTATCACACAGTTTGATGTCTGGCTCAATGGTTTAGGGCATTCTCTGGAGTTCTTGTTGGAAAATCATTTCAACACCATCGATGAGCTGAACAAGTTGTGCTGGTGAAGTATGGCCGTTGTCTTTATGCTGCAGGTAGGCCATATAATCATTACGCTGAGACTATCAATGCTGTATCATCACGGAAGCCTGTGATTCGTCGTCAACTTCAAGAAGCATGGAACTTGGCATTTGCGTGGGTACGAGATGAACCCTCTGTCCACCACCCTGCGATGCCTTGGCAGATTTTGCTTGCAGCGATAGCGATATCTGTTTGTTTTACTTAGGGCTGGCTTGATATGGCAGGACTGCTGGCGTTGACGTGCGGTGCATTGCTTCGTGTTGGTGCAGTGGTTCAAGCTACCAGAAAAGAGTTACTTCTTCCCTGTGACACCAACTACACCAACCGATTTGCACTGCTCTCCTGACGGGAGCAAAAGACCCGTTTTACTGCAGCAAGGCACCAAAAAGTGCGAAGCTCGACATACCAGATTTATTGCAAGTTGCCCATATTTCTTTTTCGAGACTTCTTCCCTGGCAGCGTCTGTGGCCTAGATCCGGGCAAACACTACGGCTGCGTTGTCGACAGGTGATGAAAGAGCTCCACCTTGACACGGTGAAGCTTAATGGGAAGAATCTGGATTTGGGGTCTCTCCGCCCTGGCGGGGCGACATGGCTTCTGCAAACAACTGAGGATGGAGAGCTGGTTNGTGAAGCTTAATGGGAAGAATCTGGATTTGGGGTCTCTCCGCCCTGGCGGGGCGACATGGCTTCTGCAAACAACTGAGGATGGAGAGCTGGTTCGACGATGCGGCAGATGGATTAACCAAAGAGTCATGGAAATTTATATCCAGGAAGTGACCGCTTTTCAATATTTGGCTATGATCCCTGATATTGCTCGTCAACGAATGTTCAGCCTTTGTGAGCTTTTCCCTGCTGCATTGAAGCAAGCCGAAACCTTTTGAAAGGGAACTATCCCTTGTTCTGTTTGGTATCTTCTCTGGCAAATGCAAACTACAGGAATCTATGGGAAGGATGGGTGTCACTTTCGACCCATCACTTGAAACAACTGATGGATGAAGGTGTGTGTATAGATAACTACGCAGAGCAACAGCAAGGAAAAGAAGGAGGAGCGTGAAACCTTATATAAACTCATATATATAAGTTATCATAAGAAAATCCCCCGGCCCCATGGAACAACTACGCATACTTCAATTAGGGTTTCATTTACGGTTATAAAGTTATCATGAGTTATAAAATGATTTACATCATGATATACATCATGTACCACATCATGATAGACATGATCTTGACGTTGACAAGGTGACGACAACATCAATTGCGAGTCACGGGCAAACAATAGGGTCTTGCCGTATAAAACCATATTGCATTACATGATCTATATTATCCATTTCATATATAATATGCAATACATCGCAATACAGAATATATGAAATGTGATGCATAATATATAATACAAAACTTGGAATATGAAAGATGAAATACCTAATATGCATTGTATAGTACATGATATATGCAATATGTAAAATAGAATATGTAGTAGATAACATGTAATATATTGATGTAATACAGTATATCATATACAATATCTAATGTATGATTATATAGATGATATATCCTATATGGTACATATTATATAATAAATGATAACACATAGATATGTAATGTTTATGGTATATATGTAGTGTTTATGATATTTAAATATATATTCAAATATGATATATAATATTTAAGAAATAGAATATGACCTTCAATACATGAAAGCATGTCTATATATACATGTAGTATATGATTTTTGATATGATATAAACTATTTTATGATATATCATTTAAGATACAATGCATCATAGATTTTATGGAATACATACTTTATACTCTATACTATGTGATACAGTATTTGATATCTGATGTATTTGTTTTTTTATATATATAATATGTGATGTATATTTAGATATACATCGCATATTATATATTTTGTGTTTCAAATCATAAATTATATATCATATCATGCGTCAAATATAATATATCAGACTATATATGATATAGTATATATTACATGGGACAGATTACACATTACACATTACATTTTATATTTTAGATATTCTTCTATATATCATCTATTGTATCCTATTCACAATATACTATTTTATACATTTTATATTGCATGTATTCTTTCCATTATCCCCAAGATTGCTTCACAGCCTGCAGTTCTTGATGGTTTCCAGTGGCTGATTTTAGGAGTTCCTACGGCCGATGCAGATCTTTTTCTGAGGCTTTACAGCGTCAGCATGGTTCAGGTCCTGCAGGTCCTGTGGAGGCTGGACGGAGATTTGGACGGAGAAAACCGGCCAAACTGCTCGAAACTTAAACCACAGACACTACTTGACCCGAATTCCAAACATGTTGGAACATGGACACGTATCGATGCTGCGCAGCACCAGCATCTAGTCATACCTTTGGTCCAGTGGCAAGCAACACACTGGAAGTCTCTGCAAGGCTTAGCTTGAAAATTCAGGGATTGCTTGGAGAGGTAGATAGACCCCTGTGATTTTTTGTCATTTTAGTCTATCTTGGGTGTGAGGCGCTGCAGACCCTGTCGGTCCACTTGTCTTCATCCCAGCCATTTCAGTCGGCGCACAGGGGAACATGTGCGGTTTGGATCGGGTCGGGGGTTGTAGCAAGGGTAGCTCGGTTCAAGTGGGTTCAGTTTGGTCCTTGTTTGCTTCTTCAGACCTCATTTTTTGGCCAATTGCCTTCAACTTCAGTGGTTGGAGTGGCCAGCATGGCCAGCATGGCCAGCTAGCTAGTTATGAGATGTGGTTTGAGATGCTTGAATAGTCTAAATCTATTCGAAGTGCATGGCTTGATGGAGACTTTTTCATGTAGGAGATGTACGCAAAATATTTCCTCACATTTGCATGCGTGACCTGTGCTACCATTCATTACGATCCTCTATGTTTTCAACCCAGGCAGAGTTCCCGACACCCAGAAACACTAAGGCCCAGAGGCCCTACTTCCAGGCCCTCTGTGATCACGGTGGGATCCTGAGCTGTGAACCATTTCCAAGCGACAGGGTGGATGAGATGGATCACACGATAGGCATCATAGGATGGTGTATATATATATATATACATGTGTATATATATATATGTATGTATATATATATATACATATTTATGTACATACACATACAAATATCTATCTTCAGAAGTCATGAAGTTCCCGCTTTAGTACTTTAGTTTCAGAAAATACCAGTCCACATTCTATGCTTTATCTTTTCAGCAGGGGGAAACTCATGATAATGAGGATGCCAGTTTGTGTGACTTTCTTCAGGGAACATTGACAGGAGATCATCTTCTAACATTTCGAATGATTGATGTCCGGGATGAGGGTTGATACTATGCAGACTGGCCATGTGGTTCGGAAACTAGTGGTAGCTGCGGTAGCTCTAGATTGCGGGGCATTGGTACAGCTCAGTGTCAGCTGAACATCGCCTCGCGCCACTGGACTTGAGGTGCCTCCTTTGCCAAGCTGCATTGCTGCCAAGGTATTTTGACCGGGACGCATGCGTTGTGAATGATGTCAATGGGTGGCAACATATGACAACACAGCTGGAAGACAAGTCCCTGTTTTGTCCGCACGGGGATTGATTCTGGCTGCCATTTTGACACCAGGCACAATTGTGATTTGAACCACAGCAAAGGACAACACCAAAACATGAGCATCGATAATCAAATGGCAACAAGACTCCAAATACTGTACCAACCGACCGGTTGCTTGGTCTGCCTAGTATTTGGAATCAGTTTGCTCTTAGAATTTAGGTGTTGAAGGCAGATTGGGATAAAGAATCTCAGGAAGATACCCAGTGGTGTTTTTTTTTCCAATTTTATATCTTCTTAGATTCTTCGTCAACACAGCTGACATAGCTGACGTAGCTGTGGAATCTTCCAACCCCAGGACCCGGCGTTACTGGCGACGCCCCAAAGTGTGTCCCAAGGTGTGGCAGAGGCGAGGAAACATGAGGAAACATGAGGAAGCGATGAAAATGACACTGGGAGAAGTCCGAAAAAAAACACGTCGCCCGATGTCATCCACGTTCTTCAAACCTGGTTCATCAAAGCTTATTACTTCTTACTTTTCGTAATTTTCTGTGGCAGCATATCTGCGCATAAGGTTCAAAGGTTCTTTCCATCCTTTTTGTTTTCCCAGTGGGAAGCAAGTCGTTAAGACCTTCCCATTGCAGGATGTTTTGAGAATTTCAGTGGGAGACAAAGCTGGAGCAATTCCCTTTGCAAATGAGACACCTGTGGTTTGCATGAAAGACCTTGAGAATCGTAGGAACAAACGCCTGCATGGAAACTGCTGGATTTGGGATTTCTCTGCTTTGATCAATTCCAAAGGTTGACCCCTTTTTCTGCATTGTTCCCCGTCAAATCAAGCTTGCCCCATTTCCCTGGTACTGGTAGGGCTGGGTTAGATCCAGGTGTCACCTCGGGTTGAATTTCGAAGCTAAGGGGAATTACTGGGGAGGTATTGGACATACTGTGACATACTATTCTCGAAAATTCCAACACATTCAAGACCCCATTTCTCGTTGTGGCGCCAGGCGGCCACGGGTCCAATCGACACTAGCCCGAAGGGAGTGGGGATGCTCACTGGATGTCATTGTGATTCATGTAGCTGTTTGAGGTTTCTCAAGTTCTTTTTTCTAAAAAAGATCCAAAAGTCTTGGCGATATCCTGCTCTCTGTTGGGCAGCAAATCCCGTGAGGGTGTTGTTGGTGCTTGCAGAGTCCAACCACCATGAACACCTCACCATGATCCCTTTGAAACCTGCGTTGATGAATCAATCTTGGACGTTTGAACGGAAACGGTGACCTTTTTCTTCATGTACCTCAATTTGTGTGAATCTTTCACAACGGACATGTCCAGATGATTCCGATGTGAAACAGGAGCATCTGCATGGCCAGTGCACAATGCGCGATATCTTTGGCGAGCCAAGGTGAACCCTTCAGCGTAATCAGGCATGTATTATATCATTAGAACTCATATCCAACATTTGTTTCTATAATTATAATACACACGTATAGTATATCTATAAAAACCTCTGGCACAAGTATTTATGTATGTAATGTAATACAATATAATATAATATGATATAATATAATGTAATGTAATGTAATGTAATGCATGCATGTATGTATGCATGCATGCATGTATGTAATATGTACGTATGATCATATATATATATATAGGTATTAGATATGTATACATATATATACATACATACATATATATATACACATGATATATTGATATATTTTACATGATATAATATATGCAATATAAATACATATCTGCATATACATAGTATATATGCACATGTATGTAGTATATATTTGTAATACGTAATATATACATATATGTAGTATTTTATGATATAGAATATTCACACATATGTCACACATATATGTATGTGTAATATAATCCTTAGATAGCAATAAGAATGGTAATACCGATAATAGAAAGAATAGTACTGATAATCATGATGACAATAGTAATAGTATAGTAATAATGATAAAATGATAGTGATACTACTATAATATATATATAGTTTAAATGAAATGATGACAGTATATATCTATGTGTGTAAAATAGAATCTTGCTTGGTATCCCGGCCATTGGATGTTTGCTTTTCTCGAACTTGCATCAACCTACGGACTTCGAAGCCTTCTGGCCACTGAGGCTTCCATAGAGCGCTTCTTGGTTGCGACATGCTGCGACCGGCACTGGCTACTTGTTGTGTCCACTAAAAGTAGTAGGCCCTGCTTACCCTCCGGCATCAAGCAAGGTTTGAGTGGTAAGAGTATCGAACTAAACAGGAGATTTTCCATTGCCATGTTTGATCACCAGAGGGTAACCGACTTAACCAAGATATCTAGTTGTGGTAGCAAGGCCAATCCAGCATTCAAAAGTGAAAACGGATGCTGAAACAGTTTGTTCAAAACGAGCCCCAGCTGGCTGTGGGGTACTTGCCTTGATGCTTTTGAATTGACCAAGCAACTTGCCTTCCAAGTCCACCTATATCATTCCTATATCCACCTGTGAAAAAGTCTTCAGATGTCCCAATTGTACAATCTTGTCGTCCTGTCTCTTCCTGGATTCAATGATATTCGAAGGCCACCGAGGGCCACCTGAAACCCGATGGGAACTGATCCAGACCGCCCCGAGGGCCGCCTCCGATCCGAGGTACTCCTGTCTCTTCCCAGCGATCCAGCCGGGGAGGCGACTTCTTCCCTTGTCATCAACTTGTCATCAACTTGTCATCAACTTGTCATCAACTTGTCATCAACTTGTCATCAACTTGTCATCAACTTGTCATCTGTCGACCTCATGAGATCATTGAGGTCCTGTTGATTTCCAACACCGAATCAGATCTGCTCTCGTTGGAAAATGGTGAGTGAAACACCGACTTCTAGTTTCCCCTGCTACTGACTGCTATTGGTCTGTTTTTGAACAGGTTCAGATCCCAAAGAGAGGCGCATAGGGGCGATATGGAGAATGTGGGGGCCATGAAGTCCCCAAAAATGCTTGAGATCCCAAAGCAGTTTGAGAGAAAAACGCTGAAGTTCAGACGGGGTTCAATTTCTTCACATCCGGTTGTCGATGCGCCACAGAGTCAAATGGCCCCGTCATGTACACTGAGAGCCATATTGGGGGTGACTTTGCTTTCCTCAACTCACCAAAGGTATGGCTCTGACATGATTCTGGTGGACAAACATGATCTGCATTCTACATGATATTTGCGGTTGACCATTTTGAATGCAAGTTGTTCCTTTTTTAGTTTTGGCTGACTCTGTAAGATTCAGAACTTTCAACTCCCGCTTGAAGTTAGAAGGCAAGGAGACCTGCGATTCCTTAGATTTTGGAAACGTGTTGAAGAATTTCAGAACTTTTGTTTTCATGAAAGTGATCAATCCTTGAAACCATCCCTTCTACAATTAGGGCATCAGAAATGGACTCCTCGCGAGTTTGACTTGGCACTTTTTCAGCACATGGGGAGAGGCTGAGGAAGGATCCGATTGACATCAATGTGGCACATTTGCGAAGCACCATTGTACACCTAAGCTCCAGTTGACCCAAAGAGTTCAAGGGGAATAGATGCTGCTTGGGATCAAACAAATGGCCAATGCGAATCCCTTTCGCCCCACCAGTATGGCTAGGGGATGACGTGACCTCCAGGTGGACCACCCCTCCTGTGAGACGTTTGGATGCCTCTTTGCCAGAGGACTGCCGAGTGGACCGGACAGAAGAGTTATTTGAATTATTCAAGCGTCCTTTGCGTCCGGAGACTTTTCTTTTGGCTATGCGGGTCAGAATTAATTTCATACAACGGAAACTAGGAGGTAGTTCTTAGCGACTCATTTGCAAGCCGTCTCAATTGACTAATTATTTGCAGCTTTCCGTGCGCTTCACACATTCTTCAGCAATCGTGAGGGGACATGTTAGTGGGCCCAGATGGTACCTGGAAAGCTTTTCGAGATCTCCTGAGATGTCGATTTCCAGGGTCCAATCAACATCAATCAACTACAAGCTTTTGCACCTGATCCACGCAAGACTGTCCAAAGGTTGCGCCACATGCAGTTTATCAATGTAGTTGGCCTACGGCTGATAGACGGCCGTGGTGTTTTATGATTGTTTCATGTTTTCTCTCTGTTTTTTATGATTTATACCTTCATGTAGCACTTGTGTNTAGTTGGCCTACGGCTGATAGACGGCCGTGGTGTTTTATGATTGTTTCATGTTTTCTCTCTGTTTTTTATGATTTATACCTTCATGTAGCACTTGTGTTTCTGATGAAATTAACGACATCAATGCATATATGCCATTATTTGAAGGTTCATGCCAAACATGTCTTTCGTTGAACCTACAGACCACGCTCATGATATGTANAGGTGCTTTTGATGATACGCTTTGAACTCTTTCATGTAACATCTCAAAAGCTTTTGTTGATACGCTTTGAACTCTTTCATGTAACATCTAAGATGCTGGCGATCATAGACTTTGCAATATATGATGTAACTTTTTTATAAGATGCTTTTGATGATACGCTTTGAAGTCCTTCATGTAACATCTATAAGATGCTGTTGATGATACGCTTTCAACTCTTTCATGTAACCTCTTCAAAGCTTT
>BGPT01002364.1:57413-81936 GCA_003297045.1 Symbiodinium sp. clade C Y103 | reverse complement strand
TTTCAAAACATAGTCTAAGCATCCGTTGCAGTTGTGCAGTTTCCCCTGGCGCCTATTTGTCTGAGCTGTGTTTTTTTTTCTCTGGGCTGTGTTTTTTTTTGAGCTGCGGCGGACATTTCAGTCAGAACGGCACTTTGTTCATCCTCCGGGTGGATATAGTTATGTTTCAAGTGGGAATGATCCTCTTAAATGGATTTTGGACATCACGAGCCAAATAGCCCAAATAGCACCAGCTAATGGTTGTCCATGCCAGTGNCATGCCAGTGACCATCCCTTCAGGAGGATGTTCGAACATGTGTGGTCCTGAATCCTGGTGAAAACAATTGTTTGACTATCACATGTGGGTGGTGCAAAACAAGCCGCAGGCAAAACCTAAAAATGCCTCAGGGAGAAAAATACGCCTCAGTACAGCTGGAGGATCCTTTTTGGAAAAAGTGCCGCAAACGAGTTTCTAGGTATATTCTAATATCATTTATAATTCCAAAAAAAAAACTGTTTAGGGTTGAGCATTGGTTGAGCATGATTGAAACACAAAGAAAACAGATGAAAACAACCCCTTTCGCCTTTCACCATCTGAAATCATCACTGAGTTTCGCTTTNGGTTGAGCATGATTGAAACACAAAGAAAACAGATGAAAACAACCCCTTTCGCCTTTCACCATCTGAAATCATCACTGAGTTTCGCTTTTTTCCGCCTGCAAACGGCGTGTCTCCTTCAGTTCCTGAATCAACTGCCGCTGCTGCGACAGCTCCTGCTGCAGCTCCTCAACCTGCCGCAGCAGCTCAGGCTGGGCCGGCTGGGCAGCTGCGAAGGCTGCGAAAGCCAGGCACAGGGAGACCCGCATGGCTGCTGTTAACAGCTACAGGAAGCTGGATGCGAAGCTTGTGCCAATGAGCTGAAGNAGCCAGGCACAGGGAGACCCGCATGGCTGCTGTTAACAGCTACAGGAAGCTGGATGCGAAGCTTGTGCCAATGAGCTGAAGTATCGTCGAAGGTCGAAGGACAAATTGTGAAATGGCCAATTTGTTTGGTGAGAAGACACTGCTTTTGTTGGGTCGGCTTCGAGGTTGGATGATATACTGATGAATAACGACGATGAGTCAAGGGGTCTTACATGGTTTGATGATATTTGATGATGTTTCATGAGGCCCCCTTCACCCGACATCACCATCTCCTCAGCGATTTTGAAGTGCTGCCCGGCATTGTGGCCAGAAATGTCACACTCCTCTGTTCTCGCTGAGGCTCGACCCTGTGCAGAGAGGCATTGCCTGGGTGGGGGCCGATTTGGGCCCCGAAAATCGACCGGGCCTTCAGGGTCAAGGTCCTAAACTCGAGGGTCCATGTGGCTACTTACTTTGTTTATCCATGATTGATTATCCTCACTATTCGGAAGACAATAACACGTTTTGTATCTTAGATATTTTTATATGTTTGATTGATCGTGTTTTGAGCCATACAAAGATGCATCAAACTTGCGAATTGAACTATACTCTGTCACAGGTAATGGGTTACCATTTTGACCAAACTGCCCAACAAGTTTTGGACCAATTTCTGAGATCTTTTCATAAAAGGCTCACGTTAGGGAACTTCCTAACGAACGTCCGAACGTCCACTTTCGCCCAGTGACAGGAAGTTCCAGTTCATGATGCCACTGCAGCACGGCGCATCTTCCAGGGAATGGTCGCGGTTCGCCAAGTGCCAGATCTGCGTTTCTAGCACCCCTTTGTTTCCCTGCAGGTTCACACAGGGTGCCAGGACAATGTTGTGACTCCGTGAATCCTGAACCTCACGCTCCAAGCACAGACCGGTGGATTCTTCCTGGAGCTGAAAGATCTTTTCCTTGGAAGGGGGCGTTGGAGCCCAATACGAGGGTAAACCTTGAAAGATTAGACCCACATAAGTGCTATATTGTAAGTTTACATCACCATTCCACATATTATCCACTACGCTATGCGGACACGGATGCGGTCAATCTAGAAAATGTGTGGGTTTCCATTTGCAGTGATTTACTTGCTATCAAACTTGAACGCATTGCTTCGGAGGTGATTGACCCAAAATTTCAAACGAACCGTGATGGGTGTGTGCATCGCGCTGATATTGGAATGCCTGAATGCCAAGTTTCTGGAACAAGGCCCCCATCAATGAAGACGTACGAAAAGCGCTGGATGTACGCCGAGAAGTCTGCGCACTGAAGCTTCTTCTTGAGCTGTTCGAAATTGCTGAGGTCACCGATGCTATTTTCACCGTTGAAGAATGCCTGGTACCCAGCCCTTCCAAGGAATACGACTTTGCACATGTGTGTGTGTGTGTGCGTGTGTCCGTGCACGTGCAGATGCTCCGCCTACTCGTACATCTATATTGCATTCTTGTGCATTTTTGTGCGCATCTGTAGGTACACCCGTCTATGACTCCTTTGGTGTAATACTTACATGTATATCAAAACGTTCCAAATGTATGACGTGTTTCAATAGATCTTCACAAAATGTCACAAACAAATGACAAATGATGACAAATGCACAAATGCATAGAAACACAGGCAAACATAGGCCTGAACCATTCCTGCTCATCCCTTATCGCACCGCCCACCTCGTACTCGGGAAAGGTGCTGAAGGTCTTCTTTGAGAACGGCCCCAACCATCCAGACACTGCCCGAGCTTTGTTTCGCATGACATCCTCTGTTGGCATGGTGTACCTCTGCAAGGCCCGGGCCCGGGCAAAGAAAACATGTACGGTAGAACCATCTAGCCTCTTCCAGCCACTGGTGAAATTCCAAAGACTTTTGAAATTTCAATAATCTTTCGCCATCATCTAGCCCGCACCAGCTCGACAAGACAAAAACCTCCCACATCTTCTCTCGTTACGCATCCCTTTCTCTTCCCATTGCCGTGGTGCTTCAGCCGCGTCTTGGGGTTGTTGGGATCACGCCACATGTGCGCCACAAAGGCACCCTCGGCCACTTCAATGCGACCACCACAGAGCCAACTGCGCAGGGATTGGTCGATGTTTTCCCCTCCCCAAGCGATCATGTGGTCGTCGTAGCCACCGGTCTCCTGGAGTGCTGGAAGCTGCAGGACACTCAAAATGTGGCTGGTCTGGAGCCACAAAGCAACAGGAGCTCCGCCTTCGAATTTGGAGGGTTTGAATTGTAAAGAAACTGGCAGTTCATTTGGAAAGAACTCCTACTTAGTTGGTTGTCAGAGATGGCATGCAAAATGTAAGATTGCCACATATTGACACTTTGCAAATCTAAAATGTTAGAACATGTTGAAACAGGTTCAAACATGTTGAAAGGAACGTCATTGTCATCTCTCCATATCTCTCCTCCCACCACTTCTTGCTGAGAGCCAGCAAGCCACCACTCATGATGGGTACGTCACGGCCAGGCTGAACCAGCCATGTAAAATCAGCGTTCCACATCATGTAGCCTTGGGATATATCTAGGGATATAAAGTACATAGTATACACATATAGGTGTGTGATTATTAATGCACATTTCGTATTCAAAACCGGTGTGGGGTTCTGGGGTTCTAAATTCTAAGGATGTGGTTCCAACAATACTATCACTGGACAAACAATAGGAATCGACCCCATTTTGGAGCAATTCTATGTAATATATACGAAAATGGATAGTTATTAGGATGGAATAGGCCCCTTCCTGGGGCCCAAGCATAAGATAAACGCCCACCCAAATCACAGTGTCCTAGCCGGAAAGTTCCCTCACTGTTGATGCCTCTACCCGTGGTTCTTGTCTGAAACTCCTGTTTTGACAACAGCATTCATCTATTCTTATACATGCCCAGTCCGCCGTTCAGGATTTGGATCAAACATCCCGTTCCAAAAATCAGCGCCAGGCAGCAGGCTGTGCTTGATGCCCCAGCAGTTTCTTCCCAGGTGTCTGGGTTCAGAGCAGTAATTGTCGGCACCACCATGGTTCGATGGTCCCCGGCTCGGTGCATCTGCCTCAGGTCTTGGTCAAATTGCTAAGTGAAGGCGTGCAAATGAAAATGCACACTGTGTACATCTACACGTGTGAGTGTGTGCATCTGCATGCATACACATACATATATAGACCTAGGTTCATGTGACGACTGAATCACTTCTGTGTTTCTATCACATCGTTTGTGCAGAACATATTGGATAAAAGTGGTAACAAAAGGCATCTATGTTCCATCAGACTAAGATCCAAATCTCCCCGAGGGTCATCTGGAAGTTCCCTCAAATTCCTCCGGGAATCTTCAAACCAAGATTATCCACGATTATACCAGTTTCCAGAGCCCAGAAGAAAGAGAAAAAGGTTGCTTGACAAAGAGCAGTGCACTTCAGGAATGCCTCCTCCCATCCATCACGCGGTTTCACGTGACAATCGAAAAAGACAATGACATCCCCAACAGCAGCGTCTCCACCGGATTTCTTGGCGGCGATCAAACCCATGGTCTTCTCGTGTCTGACGCCCGGGGTCAAGAATGGCGTGGATCCAAACTGGTTCGTGGTTGAGACACACACACGCACACACACACACACACGCACACGCACACGCACACGCACACGCACACGCACACGCACACGCACCCACACGCACACGCACACCCACACGCACACGCACACCCACGCACACGCACACGCACGCACACGCACACGCACACGCAAGCGCACACGCACACGCACCTACAAGAAATAAGTCAGTTGGGAGAATTAAATGGAATTAAAGAGTCCGTTGAAAAAAACATCCATACTGCTAGGACTGGAAAACAACACAATTGTTTGTCCCCATAACCTCATCCACCGCATCATGAGGCTGCCAACTTGCTGTAGCAGCCTGTGTGGATTTTGCGTGATTTTTGCCATATTCAGCATTATATATTCTGTCACATCTTAATGATGTTTGCGGAACGGTGCTGATCTCATCATGATTTTTCCTAGCTTTCTGTCACAGACTTATATTGCTCCAAGTCTTGCAGGTTTTATCCTTTCTTCAATTTGATCCCGGGGTGATCAGTGATTGATTCGATCATTGGACGGGTTTGAGGGAAAGTTTACGGGAAACCCCATATTTGGTCGGAAAACCATTTGTACTCGTCAATAACCCTCTCATTCCCCTGAAGCCTCAACAGCCGCACCGCCGGCACATCACTGCCGCGCAGCGCCGCTGGCTGTGGGGCGGCCGATGCAGCAGTGACCCGCAGGGGCGGGGGAAGGTCCAACACCAGCTTGGGGGAACTGCCATCCTCAGTCGTGCAGAGAACCAATGGGGGGGGGTCTAACTTACTGGTGCGGGAGTGGGTAGCCAAAGTAATAAGTATAGATAGTAGATCTTACAGTAAGTTGTCATTGTATTGAATCGAATTGATCAGGCAATAAGTAATATATGTGCTTTTTTTTTTGCGGCACTTTCAGTAATGTCAGCACCGAATTATATGTCCATACATCAAAATCATGAGGGGCGGTGGCCACGCACACACACACACACACCCATGTGCAAACACATGTCAATTTGAGTTCGTTCTCATGTTGTACCACGACCAAACAAACATGGAAAGTTGTGGGGACAGCGCAGGTATCATGAAGAATGGCAGGGCGCGTTCTTTTTCAACACAAAGTGTGCTTCCAAACCCATTTTTTGGTGCTACACCAAGCTTCATCCACCACAATGATCTCTTTTAAGCGGCCCTTCTTGGTATGCTGCCATACCTGTGCAAATCCAACATCAGCTGGCGCCTCTGCTGTCTCAACTTCAACTACTTGACCCCGCCAGGAATGAAATGTGTTCAACATTGTTAAACATTGTTAAACCCCCTCTTTTTGATCTTTGCTCATAACATCTCATAACTCTATAGTTTGAAGATGCATGATATTGTCCGGTGTACATTCAACAATGTAGGGGTGCTTCGCATGTAATTTTCTCGGACAAAAACAAAAAAGACGATCTAGTCATGGCAATTATGTATCACTAGTGTCCTTTTGGCAAGAAGAGGGAAGCTAGTTTAGCATGTCACGTGTCGTCATCATTTACCTATGCAGTGTGAGATCGGCTGTTGGGCTTCACGTTGTGCTGGAGAAGGATCAGCTACCTTCATTTTTTTGCTGATATCGATATCCTTTTGCAAAGGCAACTGCATCTGTAACTTCAGGTTCACTGAATTTGGCATAATATATAAACCATATCCTGTGGGATAAAATCAAGCTGGCTCACTTGCATTCGCTGGATAAGAGAACGAAAAATGTAAGATTTTCTCCGAAGTTCCTCAGTCTCACCCTGTGAATCTCCATCAGCTTCCCTTCGCCAACTTCGAAGAATCGCAAGCGTTGAGCATGGTGTGTGCACTGTCACGGAGGTTTGTTTACCAAAAGGTTCTCCATTTTTGCTGGTTTCATACTAACTCATAAGCAACATCATCTCCATGTTCAGTTCAAATCCCACTTGTGGCTTGGAGGTACGACCTTTGCATCCCAGTCAGTCATGATGGCTTCGAAAGGCCATGTTTGCCCGTTTTTGTGCCAATTCGAACATCTACACTGTCAACGAGGCACACCCAGGGCTATACTACTCTAGACATGGTTTCAAAACTCCCAAAATCGTAAAATTATATGACTATGACTATGATGCTGTTATTGGGTGTTCCATGGTTTCGCACATTGCTGATAGGTGTGTCCAACCCCCAGAACCATCTTGTAGCCATTTAGGATCATCATGACACACAAGTGGAAAATAAATCAGTGAAACCTCGAACTCAAATGCATTCTAGTCTGTATATAGTCTGTATTTCAGTATTTCACAACCAAAAAAACCACGTGAGTTGGCCGCAAACCCATCACCCATCATCACCCCACCCAAACGGGCACCGACTGCACGGTGCGCGAGGCGTAGACTCCCTCAAAGGCGCAAGGCAACACCACACTGAGTGTCTCAGCCGTCCAAGGGGTGGCAGGCGCAGGGGGCACCGCTTCTACCTGGCGAGAGCCGGCTTGGGAACCATGGTATGTCATCTTGATTCAATGAAGTATTTAAGGGAAACTCCACAAAAAACCTTGGTTTTACAGTCCCCGAAAAATAGGTTTTAATGCTTTCCAGCACAACTTCCCATCATCCGATTGTGGGAGCGACGACACCCGCTATGAGATGCTATGCAGCTCCCACCAGAGGCAACCCGTTCTCTTGGGGCTGTTCAGAACCAGGGCAACTGATTGCCAACAATCGCGGTGGGACAGCATTCCCAGTTTTTGAACGAACCCATGTGGATGAACATCCATTATACGGCAGTGGCGTATGCATAACTATGCAAATATCTGAATATATAATCGAAGGAAGTTTAGAAGTGAAACTTCCGACAATATGGACAGTTGAAAAGCAGAGGTGAGAAGAGCCAAGATGTGCAGAGTTCAGCCATGAAGAAAGTCAGAAGATGAAGAAAGTCAGAAGAGAGAAGATAAGAGATGAGAAAGTCAGAAGAGAGAAGATGCAGATGCGCGAAAANAAGTAGGCTCGCTAAAGCGGCGGGTGCGGAGACATCTGGGCAGATGAGAGATGAAAAGTTGCACGCCGTTGTGGCGCGAAGCACATTTGGAAGTAAAAAATGTTAAAACACCTCAGGTTCGGACCACTTTTGGAAGTTGCGATGTGGAAAAGTGCACGGCGTTGTGGCGCGAAGCACATTTGGAAGTAAAAAGTGTTAAAAACTGTGGGGTTCGGAACCTTTTCTGAAGTTGAGATGTGGAAAAAGNGCGAAGCACATTTGGAAGTAAAAAGTGTTAAAAACTGTGGGGTTCGGAACCTTTTCTGAAGTTGAGATGTGGAAAAAGTGCACGGCGCTGTGGCGCGAAAGTGTTAAAAACTGTCACGGTCGGACAACTTTTGGAAGTTGAGATGTCGAAAAAGTGAACGGCGTTGTGGCGCGAAGATGCGCGAAGCACATTTGGAAGTGAAAATCGTAAAAACGTGAGGGGTTCGGAGCACTTTTTGACGATTCGATGATGATTCGATGTCGAAAAAGTGCACCCCGTTGTGGCGCGAAGCACATTTCCATGTCAAAAGTGTTAAAAACTGNTTCGATGATGATTCGATGTCGAAAAAGTGCACCCCGTTGTGGCGCGAAGCACATTTCCATGTCAAAAGTGTTAAAAACTGAGGGTTTCGGGACGATTTTTGAAGTTCGGATGTGACTACGCCACAACTGCAAGTACAAGCACAGGCACAATTACAACCACAACTACAACTACATTACCACTACAACTCCCGCTACAACTACAACTACATTACCACTACAACTACTACGACTACAACTGCTACTACAACTAAACCACAACAACCACTACAACTACAACAGCTATACAACAACTACAGCTACAACTTCAACTACATGACAGCTACAACTACCACTACAACTACAACTACATNTACAACTACAACAGCTATACAACAACTACAGCTACAACTTCAACTACATGACAGCTACAACTACCACTACAACTACAACTACATTACCACTACAGCTACCACCACGACTACAACTACAACTACAACTACAGCCACAACAACCACTACAACTACAACAGCTACAACAGCTACAACAGCTACAACAGCTACAACAGCTACAACAGCTACAACAGCTACAACAGCTACAACAGCTACAACAGCTACAACAGCTACAACTACAACAACTACAACGACTACAACTACAACTACAACTTCAACTACAACAGCTACAACTACAACCACAACAACCACTTCAACCACAACTACAACGACGTTTCCACTACAGCTAACACTTCAACTACAACTACATTGCAACTACAACTACCACTACAACTACAACTACAACTACGACCACAATAACCACTACAACTACAACACCTACAACTACAACAACTACAACTACAACAACTACAACTACAACAACTACAACAACTACAACAACTACAACTACAGCTACAACTTCAACTACAACAGCTACAACTACAACCACAACAACCACAACAACCACNTACAACAACTACAACAACTACAACTACAGCTACAACTTCAACTACAACAGCTACAACTACAACCACAACAACCACAACAACCACTACAACCACTACAACCACAACCACAACTTCAACTACATGACAACTACAGCTACAACGGCTACAACTACAACCACGATAACCACTACAACAGCACTACACTGCACTGCACTGCGCTACAACTACAACTACAACTACAACTACAACTACAACTACAACTACAACTACAACCACAACAACCACTACAACCACAACTACAACTACAACTGCGTTACCACTACAACTACCACTACAACTACAACTACATTACCACTTCACTGCGCTGCCTCCAACCACTTGTCGGTCCATCAGTGGGTTGGCTCTGCCATCCATCACTCACAGCATATTCTTGAAACTTCCGCCACCGCCTTGTGCGGTACTACTGGTATATACAATGATTTTTACGCATTTGTATATGTATATAGACACGCAAAATCTGCACCCCAGACCAACCACTCTGTGCCTGGGTGTTCTCCTGCACCGCACTTTGTGGCAAGCTGCCAGCTGGCTCCACAGCTTCCGCGTGCGCCACCGGCGCGGCGGGCGCCACATGCTCGGCGTGCGCCATGGCTTCTGCGTCCCATTTCATCGGCTGATCCTCCAAGTTAACCAGAGGCGTCATGGAAATCTAGGCACGCCCCAAAGGTAAACCCCCTCAACCATCGAGGCTTTTTCATAAAACCCCTTATAAAGGTTGGTGGGGGGTAACAACCCCTTACGCCTTGACAATTTTTGACTTGCCTTATTTCGCCAGGGGTTGGAGAGCGATGATTGTAGAAGCAGCTGTTCCAAGAAGATCATCCTCCAACACCTTGGGGGCCCATTTTGAATATTGTACCTAAGGGGTACGCAAGGTCTTTTTCACCCCACTTCCTTGCATTGTGACTAGTGTTTGATCTTCTCCGCCGTCCTTTTGATTCTTTTGGAGGGGACTAGGTGGCTCAAGTTCAAATCAAGGTAAAAGGATTCGGTATCGGTGTCTTGTACAACTGGGTACCAGATGAACATGTTCTCGCTAAAAAACTGACATATCCAGGCCTTCATTACACCACGTTACTGCATATACTTTGCATCGCATTCGCACAGCGCTGATTGCTTCACATCACATCACGAATCACCACACTACACTACACTAGACACACATACTCAGACATACATCTATATATATATATTTATTGGCACGCCATTTTCCAATCTAGTCAGTAAGAGAGAAGAAGTCTTCCCATCAAAATGCCATAATTTGGCCACATCACCAATTCCCAAAGTCTTCACAACCAGTGTCATCCCCGCCCCGCTCCATGGTGTCCACATAGGAAGCCAAGGTAAGGAAGACACCCGCCAGCGAGGTCGTTAACCATCGTAGCAAACCCTGGCGACGGGCCTATTCCAATGGAATCATGCAGTGATCGTTCAGTTGACGTGGCTCTCTTTTGAATGTGGTAATTTTTCGAGCTCCCTTTGTGGAGTTTTGAGCTCTCCTGGTGGGGAGGCTGAATTTCTATGAATGATGATGCACTCCTCATGGTATTGACCGGCTGTGATTCTCCAAGATCTTTAAGATGAGAGCAAACGAGCCAAGTTTCGCAGAAGATCTGCCAATTGTTATGATATATATTTATATACATATAGGCTTAGACTGTATCTTTATCCCTATCTCTCTCTCTCTCTCTTCTCTCTCTATCTATTTTTCGTAGATCTTCCAGTACAGCCAAGACCCCTGCACTCTGTGCACCTTGGGAATTCCAGCGACTATGGTCAAGCCCAGGGCCAGTGAGAGGGCCATGATCAAAAGACTGAAGCTTTGGATAGCATACTGAACGCTGGCCTCAGTGCAAGGGATCCTACAAATCCAAAGCTAGAGCCGGGGATCTCACCATGCCAATGCTGCGGCAGCAGAAATGGTACCCTCTCGTAATTCACCAGTTTGGTATGGGAAATAGCCTATATATTCACATAGATAATATATGACGATATGCTTGCTAGTAATTGATTATTCTATGGAAAGATGCTGATTTTTCCATGGCAAGGTGTTGGATTACCAGAGGGTGCCCATCCATCCATCCATCCATCCATCCATCATCCAAGGTACCACGCATGTGACCAGCACCACGCATGGCACGAAATCCGCGGAGCCATGGCTGCCGTTGCTGGGAAACTGCTCCGATTTGGCACTGGCTCCTCCCGTCTGCTTCATGAGAAAATGGCTGCAGTTGGGGGCGGTCATCTAAAACCCCAAGGCTGGGAGTTGAGTATTCAGGCAGTCTTGTGAAGGTTGACATCATATACGATACTTGCTGTGAACCCCGGTTGTTTTGGCCGCATTCCCGTTGAGGCTGTATTCTAGTCCGAAGATTGCTATGGTCCTCCAGTTCCAATGTTGATGTTTCAATATACACTCCCATTGTCCCATTCTTATGGGTGAAGACTAAAGCGTCAAGCTTGGAACCTCGAGGCCCAAAGGCAGAAAACCCACTGGGTTTAGTTGCAACTTCTTTCAACCATTGGCAATTAGAAAAACCTCTAAATAAATCTCAACGGTATTAAACGGTGGGATACAATGGGCTATTTGCAGTATCGTCGCTTTTTGAAGGGGTTGCTTACATGATCTACCATGGTTTCTGTAACTCTAACCACGTCCTAAGTGAGATGGCCAATACCAAAGCCATCAGGGTATGAAAAACAAACTGCCCCACTAATTAGACCGCAAAGAACCTAATTAATATTCATCCAATATCACAACATGATGCCCTGACAAAAAAGCGGCAAAAAGATGCAAAAAGAAATATAAACACTTGCAATGCATGAGACATGTTACAATCCATCATGGCAGCTGTAGACTTACACAATCCTTTGGGTATGTGTGTGTGTGCGTGTGTGTGTGTGTGTGCGCGGGTGTGTGTGTGTGTGCGTGTGCGTGTGTGTCCGTGCGCGCCAGATAGAGTCACACAATATTGATTGCTCTTGAAATCAATGACTATGACTATGCACATACCTTGCGGGAACCGAAGTGCTTTAAAGAAAACAATTGCCCTGAAACCATTGCCTCGCTGTACCACCAGCTGCGGAGCTTCCCAATGTAGTTGCCTCAGGTCCACTGGGCATGTCGGGTAGGATGGGCCCCCCCGTCACCCAAATCAAACAAACACCATGAAATGATTGGGTTTCTCGTATTACAAAAACACCAAAGTCAATGATTGGTGTTTCCACCCTATTTCAAGACACATATCTCGTTCGCCAGGCCACCAGCAGCCGCTGTTCCGGCGCCAAGACCCGAGTATGGCGCCAAGCAGGATGGCCGCGGTGACCGGCGGCGTCGGTTTTTTTTTTGTTGTGATTTGAAGAAGGGGAAAAGAGAGAAATGTGGGGAAACCATGGCAAAATGTGGGGAAAACCATGTGAACAATTCATTAAAACTATATGAACATGTGGGGGGAAACCAATGATTTAAGATGTTTTAGTGAGAAATGCCATCAAAAAATCAGTAGATTTGAGGTTGCTGTTTGAAGGATACAAGCCAGAAAGGCCATCAATGACTTTGCCATCAAAGACTTTGCCATCAAACATGAGAGACATTGTGTGAGTTTCGTGAACAAAAGCATGAGATTGCATGAGCGATAGAAGCGATAGATTGAATATATCAGGCAAAACAATTTGGATAGTAAATAGTGGAGTGCGCTTCTGGATGTTTACAAAACATCAAAACAAAGCAAATTTGGGGCGACAACCGACCAAGATGGGCGACATCCACTACACCCCACAAGACTTGCTGTTGTCTTCAAAGTCATGCATGAAATAGTGAATTTTCGCGTCCCCATGTGACGGTTTGGCAACTGTGCGTCACCAGTCATCCTAGTTGATAAATGTTGATAAGGGGTTGTGAATTGGCCGGTTGATGCGTGTGGAGATGTAGGACGTGCCTTAAGTTGGACACTCGAATATCACCATTAGAAGCTGGTCTTTCAAAAGCTTCATCTCGCATTTCGATGCCGACCGGTCGGAGGCTCATTTTGGCTCGGCCAACACTGTCTCCAAGTGTTCTCGCAAAACACAACGATTCACTGCTGCCACCACCGGCCAACAAAGAGGCACAGTACCTGAGTGGCCACATTTGACAACCCTCAACAGACCTCACCAAACTCTACAACCTGAAACGTCCGCGAACTGGAGGACTTGACCTAAACCAGTTTGAACTGTGAGAGCTTTGCAGCCAGTTCTAAATTGGATTCCAAACCACGGAAGATCTAGATCTAGGAGCCACACCCGTCTGAAAGGTTGATGCAAAAACCGTGCAAGCCATAGCACACAACACACATGGAATTCCAGGAGGCTTGTTCGAATGGCATGTTAGGGGTGGGCTCTTACTCGCTTGCATCCAAGAAGCGGGGGAATCTGGCCCACGTAGCTGGATTATCTGGTGGAAGATAATTATACTTTAGCAGAAGACCCATCTTTTAACGAGCGATGATAGTTCATGAATGCCTCCATCTGGTTTTCTCTGAATATCAGCATCCGGCTGCAGTTCGTATCCCCATGACTTCCATATGCCAATTGTGCTGGTTAGGGCGCATGTCTATGAAATTCCTACCAGTACCTAGCAAGCATAGGATCCATCTGCCCTGCCAACCAGGTACCGGTTTCCAGAAGCTCCTTGGGGAGGTGGTGATTGCTGCACAGCAGGTAATCATCGGTTTATCCATGCCATCAAGGTATCTCTTGATCACTTCATCTCCATATATCTACACATGTGTTTTAATGTCGGCATAGTTGATATATAGTGCATGTTTACATTTACTTTTATATATATATATATACCTAGATATGTTCAAATCATATATGTATCTATATATTTACATATGCATATATGTATGTGATCGTCGTATGTGTATGTGCGTATGTGTATATATATATATACCATGCATATGCGTGTGTGCGTCGTAGCGTACATATGTGTGATACTTATGTAATCTTATGTAGGTATATACATATATATGTAAATACACGTCTCAATTGCCAATAGGCAGGGAGAGAATGCCTGTAAACATTTAGAAATATGGGTGTGTGCGTGTGTGTGCATCTGAATAGACTAGATAGTCTAATGCATATATATATATATATTCTAAGGAACATGCCAAATCCAAGTCTGAATATCGTGCCCTCTCCGTACATACGTATGTACAACACAGCATATGTGCCTAAAATTCTCTATAATATTCTATAACGTTCATGTATTTATACCTATAATTATAATGTGTTTTGTATGTATATTTGCGTATGCATGCATGTCTGTTTATGCGGCAAACTACTCGAAGATCACCGTGTGGCTTTTGAATGTGCCGTGCATTTGCCTAGAAGAGGTTCCAATGGCCAAATTCTACTTCTGGTTGCCTGGGATCATCAGAAGCTCATAGAATTCCCATAAAATCAGCCTGCCAATCCCCAGTTTCGTTCGCCTCCCAGGGTTTCTTGCCACTGATGTCACTGCACAGTTGAGCATCTGATGCTTTTGACACGCTTGGCAGGATGTAGAGCCCATGTCTCTGCTGGCAGCACCGCGCATAGTCGAAGACGTCGCTCCAGCACTCGGGGTTGCCAGCAACGCCATGAACCCTGTCATAGGAAGCAAGCACCGAGTTTGAACAAAGCTATAATTCCATCCCAAAATCAAAGGGAACCTCCCTCTCTGTCTCTCTCTCTCTCTCTCTCTCTCTTTCTTTCTCTCTCTCTCTCTCTCTCTTTCTCTCTCTCTTTCTCTCTCTCTTCATCAAATGGAACCTCTCCTTTGAATGCTCTCCCTGACCGAATGAAACTCCCATGAATCACATGAGCTTCACCATACAATTGGAGCTCATCCCATGAAACAATTCAAGCGCACTAGTGGTTGAATATCACTGAACCCGGCCTGCGGTTGCAGCACTCCTGTTGATCCTCCAGTTCTTCAAAGCAAGGCGGATCAAACAACGGCGCTGGTCCAAAGGCGTAGGACCAGCCCATCTTCAGCCGCGCGACGCTGCCCTGGCGACTGGGACCAACATGGACCAACAATCCAACTATGCCAAGATTCTGATGGTTTCAATGGCCAACTATATTATCTATATTCAACTGTTCTAAATAAATATGATATATGGTATAACATGACTCATTACCTATGCTTGACCACTTCACCATTTGAGGGTCCAGCTGTTCAATGATTTCATAAATTACCATCAAGCGTCTATGCGTGTGTTGTATGAGTGTGACGTAACTGAGGTCAAAATTGCCTACTATTGATCAGAACTTCATGCATGACCTCATAGAATTCCTACAAAAGTAGCCTGGGAGCAAGATACGATCTGCAAGCAAAATAACCCAGACAAGTTCAGACCGTGTTTCCAAAAGGTTCACCCAACCGGTGGGCGCAGTACACCATATAGGGGCTCGTGGGGCAGATCTATGATTGGCAGTGTCCAGCAGTGTGCCAGGTCCCATGACAAAACTTGTCAAAGCTCCAGATGCCGTGGGCATATCTATACTTGCCAGCCTACAAAGACATGCAGTGATTCAGTAAATTACAATTCTCACTCATTCTCATCAATTCTCCAAAGCTCAGTCAAGATACGCTGGCTTCACTGAATTCTGCGCTATACCTCGGATGAAGATGGATGAAGCGGATGTCCCCTAGCACCCACAGACTCTTGTTGAAGATCAAAGGAGGATGACGAAGGTGACAGCCATGTTCGGCAGTCCGTTGAACCCCCGCCACTCTTTTATTCATTGAAACCTTCTAGATGATTATGTGAGCCCTCGGCCGCCCGGCCCCCACATTGATTCATTTGGAAGACCTTCCACACTAGATTGTCAAACCTCCATGTTTGTTTGATCAGCTGCAACCCTCCTATTGAAGATGTTTCAAACCATCTTAGATCCCTGAATCCCCTGATTTTGCTTGGTTCTATACGTAATACACACTTAAACCCTGTCAAACCACATTAGACCATATTAAAGCCCTCTCTCTTCATTGGGTTAAATTCAATGTTTCCTTCGCCCCTCTATCTTCATCTATCTTCCATGTCTCAAATCCCTTCAAAGTCCCTCTTTGTGTCTGCGGATTTTTTCACCGCCCAGCTGCTTGAAGGAGAACTCCTCCTCCGTCCTGGGCGTCGTACAGCGCCCATAGCGCGCCCGGCGGCTGTTCAAACACAGCACCGCGCCAGTGGCGCTGAAGCGGCGCACGGGGACCCGCCACCACTGCAACGCCGCCAGCAGCGACCACTCGGGACCTGGAGGGCTGGGGCACCGCTGGTAATTTTAGATTCTATTCATTGATATTATGTATTATTATGTTTATGAATCCAGATATGTATCCACAAAACTGAGTTATATAGTTATAATTAATATTGGTTAACAATGTTTAACATGGTTTAATTAACTATGGTAACATGATTTAGGCAACGGTCCAGATTTATCTCATGGTCCCAGGTCATCCCAGGTCATGATGTTTTGGAAAGCACATGATCGTTTTCCAGCGACAACAAGGTGATCAAAAATATATTATAGTACTTTCTATAAGAGTAAAGGAAGCACAAACAAAAGGAATGGAGGAAGTGAGGAACACATAGTATTTGTATGTATTCGCAATATTATTGCTTCCCTTGTCCTTCCCTGCCTCCAGCCGGGTGTGTTGTCAATAGCAAGAGCCAAGAGCCAAGGTCAAAGATTGAGATGTGGGTTTTGCCGTTCTCTCCAACAAATGGCGAATGCCTACATAAAATGAAGCATCAAATCACCTGCACCATAAGAAATTGATGATTGAAAGCTTGAAAGCAAACATAAGCACATGTTCTCGCTTTTGGGAGAGCGTATTGTCGTTTTCCAAGCCTCAGCTCAATACAGCTCAATGTCCAAAAAATCGATACCACTCGAGTCGAATACTACTCTTCACTGCAAGCAATTTTGGCTGTAGGCTGAAGCTGATAACCATATGTTTACCTCATTCTGAACCTATCTTTTTTTTAAAGAGGTAGTGAGGGAGCCCAAGTAATAGTGAATTATAGTGAATTGGGGTGGTAGTTGGAATCTTTGAAGGTCAGAATGTGGCAAAAATCCACCTTTTCGTAGAGTGCGATGAAGCAATTTAGTTCTGATGATTCATTAATCTTTAAGACAAAGTGAGAATTTGGCCAAGAAGAGTGGACAAGAAGAAAACATGATTGACGAATTAATCTTGGGTAGTAGAGAAAAGCAAGGACCATGGCTGGTTCGTCCGCAAATACTACCCTGCTAAAAACATCTAAAAACGATTTTGAGGTTGCAACAACTCAATTTCAGGAGGAAACATGATGTGGAGCGTGGATTGTTAGGCTATATGCCGCTACGCTATATAGCTGGCGCATTACTATGGGATGTTCATGTTGGTTTCTGGGTTTTGGTCCATGTTTCGAGGTTTCAAGGTACCGTCTGCGGCCTCCAAAAAAATTTGGCGACAACTCCAGCTTTGGGGGTGCCGCTGCACGCATCATGGAATAAAGGCTGCCATTCAAAATCCCGGGCCATCGGTCGAAGTAGGCCTTGCCATAGCGTCTTGGCACTAGGGCAAAGCCTCACATGCTGGGCATCAGATTGACATGCTGGACATGCTGCATCCTGGAGTGGTGTACTCTGTCATCACTGATGCGAAACCGTACAATCATCCTCAACATCCCAAATCCCCGTGACAGAAAACACATTAAACTTCTCCCCGGCAAGGAACGGTCATTGATACCATCCCAATCTGACCCATCAGGTATCCACACAGCGGTTGGAAGGGAATCAAAGACCTCCAGTGAAGGTGGCGGTTCTAACCAGTGCCAGTCCAGCCGTGTCCAAATCCAATAGTCGAAGGAATGGCCCCGACGTTTCTCCTGCAGCCAGGGCAGCCAACCTGCTAGCTGGACTTGTGTGCACCAGTTTAGAGCAGCTTCGGGGGTTGATGGCTGTTTTGATCAAGTGCAGGGTGGATCCACCATGATTGCTGGAGTTGTGTGAGCAACAACGTCATGCTGTCATCCAGAAGCCGGCCCAAGGTATGAACCTGATGATAGAAAATGGATGAAAATGGCGGAACACTGTCCCTTTGCCTTGACCCTGGTTGATGATTTGGAGTGATTTGGAGCGGTACCCTCAACACAATACAAGAAAGTGAGGCCTGCAGTGGGAAACAACGTGAAACAACTCCATGTTGAAAAGCGGTTCTGTTTGGGGTCGCTGCAAGCAGCGCCTCTTCAATGAAGAGCTCGTAGCAATGCCACAAGTTTCGCAGGTGGAAAGCGTTGCGCCCTTCGAGGGTCCTTGGCACAGCTCGGAGCTGTTATATTTTGAGCGGCTTTCGAGACGTTGGCACTGAATCAAACCAATCAGAGATGAACCAAAGAAAAGAATTCTTGATGAACAGAGCGCGAGAATCAGCAAAGGTGCCAAGAAACTGCCAGGAATTTCTTTGTAGTCCTGGCACGAGATGCACAAGCTCGTCAGTGATTTTCTATCAATCAAAGGAACTACATGGAACTATATATTTTATATATTTTGTCCGGTCAACTTACCCCTGACTCGACCATGTGGTCACAAGGAGGTATTCCAAAGGTCTTTGCTCGTCCTGGTCAGTGCCATCCCCCTGATGGATGTTGGCATTGGAAAGCAACGGAAACCTACATGTTTCTTGGAGGGGACCCACAGACATCCCAATGTCAGGCTCTGCAGAACATCCTCCATGCATGTATGGATGAACTGATGGGTCGGGTGTTCAAGATGGGCTTGCCCAACTCACCCGTCTCGTCAGCCCTGGCTTTTACGGCACAGAAATCGTCCTCCAAAATGGAGCCATTTTGGGCAAAGCGGTGATAGTCGGACACCAAACTTTGTCGTCCCCGACCATCATAGGCGTGATAGACCTGCCAAGGTTTCCAATGGCGCAGGGTTTCCATTCGAGTGGCAATAACCTGAGTGAAATCTCAACCAGCCACATAGGTTTGTCCACAACCTATGTACTGTACAGCGAAATCAAACACAGCACAATACAGTACGGTTGGATGTGCAATGCCATTTCATGTCCCCAAGCTCACTGCAACTCCCAACCCAGCTACCCAATTGCAGCCTATTTCATCCTACTGGAGAAGGCGAACAAGACACTTGGCTACTCTCCGCCATTTTGGGACGCACCCTATCTATCAACAGGAAAGTGTGGAAGCTGCCATATCCAGTCTAAACAGCATTTGGTTTGGGCCAACATGCCAACGGCCAAAGCCTCTTTGACCCAGTGTGCGTCAGCTGGATTCTCATTGTTCATGTCATCTACCTTCGGACGTGCAGAGTGCTCGGGGTCAGTTTTTGCCGGGAGTCTTCTTTGGAAAAATGGTCTGGTGATCTCTCTCTCTCTCTCTAATTACCGTATCACCTTCTCAAGGAGTCCAGCGATGGGTTACGGTTAATATCTTGCATTTAAAATAATTTACGCACACCTGGTGTCTTCACAGACCCGAAAGTTCCTGATCCAGCCTTGGAGAGACCAAACAAATTCAGGAAGTGCCCCAGTAGAAAACACGTGTTTCAAAGCCATTAAAATTAGTAAAATAATCAGACATCATCTGAGATCAACTATACAATTGATGATCAATTCGGAAGGTTTGGAGCCTCCGCAATTGTATGAAAAATGCTGAAACCTCCTCCCAAAAACCGTTCCAAACAGTCCCTACAACTATCACCTTTTGGTTCAACACGCCCGGATCGGACGAGGATAGAAGCCATGCTTGGCCATTCCCTCATAAAAGTTATAACCAATCTTCGGTTCATAAAACAATATTTGAATACCGCGACATGATTTCAAACAATGTATTCGTCAACACTCTGATGTATTTTTGGCAAATCATCTCTGCACCCCTACTAGGCCTTAAACAAACCCTATCCCATCCTATCCCCGACCGAAATCGACCCAAGGCACCCCTTTGAAGCTCAGCAGCAGGAAGACCTCGGCCTTCAACGCCTCCGCTGCCAGGCGCTGCTGCCGCCAGGTCTCCGCTGGCGGCAGCCGTGCGCCTGGGCCGGCCAAACACATCGCGGCGGTCGCGGCGGCCGCGGTGCCTCACCGGAGATGGAGGGACCCATGGGGAGCCCACCAAGGATCAATGGATCAATGGATCAATTTATGAAGTTATATGAAGTTTACCATGATTTAATCATGAAAAAGGGGTGAAATCATGGGATGTTGATGGGATATCATGATTGGTTGGAGTAAAGAATCATTATAATGGTGAATCCCTTGCCCCTTTTTTGGAAATGAATGGTGATACAATGGTCATCAATAAGGATAGCTGGGGAGATATAGTGGGAATAGTACAGGGGAAATAACAATGTTGAACACCCCCCCATAAACATCCATAAACCATTTTTTGGAGATGAAACCACATCTTTGGGACCGCAGAATGGGGGTCTTTGATATTCGGACGATGGGATTGGGGTATATAAACCGGTTGTAAACGGGATAATCCTGTGGACTTACTATATCCACATGTATTTACATTATCTAGCCAAAATTATAGAAACATAGAATCATTCACCAATCTGAAAACTAAAAGAAGGCCACTTGGGGATACAGCACTTGGGAATACAGTAGTTGCCCCTGTTTGACCATCATTTCTAGTGACGTTGCAGTGAGGTCGTGGTAGTTTATCCAAATGGATTGATTTAAGGGAAATTTACTTCGCTTCAACCAAATCTGGGAAAAAAAGGATGAAAAACACCAAAATGTTGGGGGGATGCGGGTGGAGGTGGGTGTTGGCCTTTCCAAAGAGTGGTGGATGTCCCAGGAAAATGGTCCTTCTCAGACAGCTATATATCTCCATTTCGTGGAAGGGGAAGATGAGTTGTCTAGGAAAAGCACCAGCACAAAAGAAGACACCACCAAAAATACATGCAGATGCCAGATAACAAGACCTGGACCTAGATACCCGGAAGTCAGAAGATGCACCAAGCACAATGTCTCGCATTCATGTATTCAGCATTCATGATTGCAGCATGGGGACATCCACAAAGGTCTGAGATGGCAAAGACTGGGCACCACACGCATCGCCAGGCCCAGTCTCAACATGCTGAATACAACTGTATCTCTAAACCAAATAGTGGTCCAAATGCATCAAAATAAAGTCTTGATCATTTGATCTATCTCTTTCCGTTGGGCGCGTGACAACGACTCTTCTCATGATATATGACAGGAGCAGGAGCCTTTGCTTGGCACAGCATTGGTGAAAAGGATGCCAAGGGCCAGGAACTTTGCCATGGCGCACTGGGGAACATCCCAATGGTGGGCCCAAAGTTTGGCGCCCCAAATGGGGCACCAAATTCTGAGCTGGGGCACAAACTGCTTGGAACCAGAAAAATCCAAAAGGGATCTTGCTAGGCTGTCGGCCAAGAGCTCGAGTCTGAGTCTGTCTTTATTTTGGCTTCCGGTCTGGCGCAAGTCTTGGCATCATAAAACCAATAGCAACAACGTGGCAGACAGATCGGTAGAACTGACAACTGTGATGTGTTACAGCAATGGCTAGAGTGTAACAGTGGATCACTCGCTTCAATCGCCAGTTAGATCCTTAAAGTCTCAGCGTCGAGTGTGATACACCTTGATCCAAAAAGATGCGACCATTGCCTTAGAGAATATCTGGGTTCCTGGAAGCAGCTGCAGCGGGGTCACCAAGGTGCGCACGGGCTCAACCACGTGATCGGCCTGTCCACCTGTAGTCGTGCCTGAGGAAGGGACAAAACTAGTCTTACCATAATATGCCACTACAATCTCATTAATATCCTCTTGATATCCATTAACATCCATGAATGCACCATTGATGTAATATCATTATCCATTAATCAACTGTTTGCTCGCGCTTTTCGTGGATTGTGTCCAACTTGTCCTCCTCATTCAACAATGAAGGTGCGACTGGTCATGGCTGCAACTGCAGTTGAAGGAAGTACGCTGCGAATGGAGCACCTCTGACATGGCTTTCATATCCGCATTTTTCTCAATCGCCATCCCATCAGCCATAGTTCTTTGATGCTTAAATATGCTTAGTCTTAGTTAGTCATATTCATCCCCAGCAGTTGTTGATGACCCCTGTTCCGACGAAGCAAGTTCTCGCTGGGGCTTCCCAGCATGCTGTCCCTGTACCAGTGGCACCAGCCGACCGAAGACCGTCACATTGGCCTGCGAGCGCAGGGGAATAATTCACCAGGAAAGGGAGTTTCTTTAAATTTGGGACCCCAAGATTCGTCATTTTGGCTGGGGAGACAACAGGTTTGTGGTACCCCCAGTTTGAGAAACATCCACGTGGGGGTGCAGCATATTTCAGCCACAAAACTCGGGCAATTTCGCCCCGCAAAACCATGAGAGTTTCACCAACTTTTTTGGAGGAGATTCAGGTTTACATCCTGGGAGCAATCTTCCAAACTCTTTGAGGGTCCATCTTGTCCTTCAGGGTGATACAGTGATACCAGACCTAACACCCCACCTCCTGCTGTATACATGTGTAACAGATTGTAACCGTACGAGTATGTGCAGCAATTCTATTGATACATGCAATTTTGTATGCACAGAAATTCACTGTATTCACTGACTTCAGTTCATGAACCCGCTCTCAACTGTCCTGAAAGCAGCCCACCCACTGACAGTCAAGTTGTCAAGGCAGCCTCTTGTGCAAGACACACCTGCGCAGCAACATGGAGGGATGCAAAAAATTTAGGCAATGAGCACAATCCTGGGAGATCAATTACCTGGTTAGAGCTCAGGGTGGTTTAGAATTTGTTCCCCATGAACTCCAAGAGACATGGCATTCATGTCCCACATCATCTGCCCGGCAGAAACGCATCCAGGGCGCGGTCTGCAAAGCTGTCACAAGCAGCAGCAACCTGGGATTGACAGGCTGCAGGGTCGTGTTCTACTCCCCTCAAAAAGTGGTTAATAGAGGTGAATAATGGGTAATAATAGTGTACTCCCGCAGAATAATCAATAATCCACTTGGAAACCTATGGAAACCCGCATGGCTTCATGCTACGCCAGATTTGTGGGGCGAACGGCTCACCGGTGGCAAGCTGCTTCGACATGGTCGTGGCGCAGATGGTGTTGCCCATAGCACATGGCTGGTGCCACATGACATCCGCACCCAGTGATGGTGTTGCCAAGGTGGATGAGGGGACGGCCCCAATGAACATCACGGGCGCTGTATAAGTGCAGCCACTCAAATGATCTGCACCATATATCATCAATACAGATGTCATAAAATTACTGTTTACCCTTTGCAGAGGTAAGTACTAATTATACAACAAGCGTTCTTACAGCACCTTTGTCTGTTGTGCCCTGGAAACCCCGCTCAGGTTCGTGCCGTTTAACGGCTTTCCAAAAATGTCGATGCACGAACAGGCGAGACACAGTGACCAGAGGGGATCAACATAGTGGCCTTGAGAAACTTCCTCTGCAGCAGCTTCCCTTGTTAGTTTGGATCCGCCGCAAGGATGAACATCAGAAGATCATTCATCACCTTGTCTAGCCAACCAGTGCAGCTTGAATCTGGCACCTTGCCAACTTCCCCGATAAACCATGACCATTCATGACCAACCATCTGCCAGTGCTCCGCTTCGCAGCTTTTTGAGCACTCATCTTTTCTGGAGCTCGATCGCAATGAGCTGATTCACTCATGTCACAATTGGTTTGGTCCTAAAATTTGGGTGAATCTGGCAGCTCCCACAGTTGACAGCGGCAGCGCTCCTTGATGTGTTGCCTGTGCCTTGCTGTGCCATACTCATCCATGGGGGGCTGCATGTGAAACGCTGCTTCTGAAGCAGCTCGGGCGGCAATTCGCAAGTGGAAAGCTGAAGGGTGATGCACCAAACAAAGCAACACTGGCATACCATTTCGGAAAGTTCCTGATTTTATCCTCACGACTGAAAGGTTACGATTCAAACAAACCCAGGCTGCTTTCTCAAGATGTGGCCGCAAGATGCCGCAACGACGTCAAAATCCGTCGATTCAAGCTGCATCGGCCACTACTAATGCAAGGATCGAACTGAAGTGGTTTCTCTTGACGTTCTGCTACCTACAGTAAAGTCATTTGAAAATTCCAGGCTGTGCAGGCCCTCATGTCCTTATGTTGAGGATCCATTGATATACATCACACATGCCTCTGACGCCTTGTCGGTCTCCATGGCTCAAAATAGATGAATGACCCGACAAAAAGGTGTTCAATTGGCTTTCAAGTTAAAAGATTGCCTACTATGCATGGAAGTAATGTAATGTAATGTAATAATGTAATGTAATGTAATGCAATGCAATGCAATGCAATGCAATGCAATGGAATGGAATGTATGTGTATGTATGTACTATGTACGTATGTACGTATGTATGTATGTGTATGTATATGTGTATGTATATGTGTATGTATATGTGTATGTATATGTGTATGTATATGTGTATGTATATGTGTATGTATATGTGTATGT
>BGPT01002364.1:22183-57253 GCA_003297045.1 Symbiodinium sp. clade C Y103 | reverse complement strand
TGTATGTGTATGTATGTGTATGTATGTGTATGTATGTGTATGTATGTGTATGTATGTGTATGTATGTGTATGTATGTGTATGTATGTGTATGTGTATGTGTATGTGTATGTGTATGTGTATGTGTATGTGTATGTGTATGTATATGTATGTATGTATGTATGTATGTATGTATGTATGTNTATGTGTATGTGTATGTGTATGTGTATGTGTATGTGTATGTGTATGTGTATGTGTATGTGTATGTGTATGTGTATGTGTATGTGCATGTATGTGCATGTATGTGCATGTATGTGCATGTATGTGCATGTATGTATGTGCATGTATGTGCATGTATGTGCATGTATGTGCATGTATGTGCATGTATTTGCATGTATGTGCATGTATGTGCATGTATGTGCATGTATGTGCATGTATGTGCATGTATTTATGTATGTATGTATGTCTATGTATGTCTATGTATGTCTCTGTATGTGTGTCTCTGTATGTGTGTCTCTGTATGTATGTCTATGTATGTATGTCTATGTATGTCTCTGTATGTATGTCTCTGTATGTATGTCTCTGTATGTATGTCTCTGTATGTATGTCTCTGTATGTATGTATGTCTCTGTATGTATGTCTCTGTATGTATGTCTCTGTATGTATGTCTCTGTATGTATGTCTCTGTATGTATGTCTCTGTATGTATGTCTCTGTATGTATATCTCTGTATGTATGTCTCTGTATGTATGTCTCTGTATGTATATCTCTGTATGTATGTATGTATGTATGTATGTATGTATGTATGTATGTATGTATGTATGTATGTATGTCTCTGTATGTATGTATGTATGTATGTATGTATGTATGTATGTATGTATGTATGTATGTATGTATGTATGTATGTATGTATGTATGTATGTATGTATGTATGTATGTATGTATGTATGTATGTATGTATGTCTCTGTATGTCTCTGTATGTCTGTATGTCTGTATGTGTCTGTATGTCTCTGTATGTCTGTATGTATGTATGTCTCGTATGTCTCGTATGTCTGTATGTCTGTATGTCTATGCATATGTTTATGCATATGTATATGCATATAAATTATCATATATTAATATATAGAGTGAATATAGTGCCTCCATGCTATGTCGCCGGGTTGCCAGGGTGCCCGATCCATGTGGCACTCAGTCTGTGCAGCTGAAGAGGCCTCAGGTAAAATGGGTTGGCATGGGATGTTCATGGCTGACCTTGGATAGTTGACTTAGCATTGTTTAGCAGGATATTCAATATCAGATTCATTCAGATTCCATCATGTAAACTTAAAATCAGACCATCTTCACCTATCATATCACGGTCTCCAGCCCATTTTCGGTGCGTTTAATTTTTCATCCCAGACACTGAATCTGTACTGATTTGATCGAGATATTTTTTCCACCAGAAGCACTGGTGGACGCGCGGACGGGGCTAACACCACTTTGGGTGCGGCCGTTGATCCTACGTTTCGACCGTGGCCGCGGCAGCTGCATTTTGCAGTACCTTTGGGACCCCCACACCTCATGAACTGGGGTGTGAATGCGCAGATCCACATATGGCCTCATTATGTCTTATCCACATACCCGTTACTAGTGGGTACACCTAAAGTGTCCTGGAAATCTATACGGAATGGACGTGCAGATTGACCATCCAGCAGGTAAAACAGCTTCAGGATTCCCGCTAAGAGCTGATTCTGTGAGCCACCCATCCCCTCATCCCTGAGGCTCAGAAGTGCTGGATTGCACATCATTCAAGAGGGATGGCATTCAAAAATGAGATCTGAAAGCACCAATTTTAACCAACTCAGTATATATCCTTGGGTCTGCCGCATCACCCCATGGTGCCGCAGGGTCCCACGACACACCGATTTTGGTGGCGCTGCGTCTTGCAGCGCGGTTCAAAAAGACGATCTGCTACGGGACAAGGTTGAAAAAATGTTTGATTCGATGACTTTTTGACTTGAAACAAAATGGCACATCTACATAGCACCTGGCAGAGTCTCTTGGGTTTCTTAAGACACACCCTTAAAAAAAAAGGTTCACATCTCTCTTCTTAGCTTCGCCGGAAGTGAGAACACATTTCGCCGTTTCGCAGCTAGCTTCGGAATCCCATTTCTTCCTTCCAATTGCCAAGGCTGTCGATGACGTGCATCCTCGGCGTGAAATTGGTCGACTCCCAGCGGTTAATCACTGTAACCCAATTGAAACCCTGCTTAATCCAACAATAGCCCCTACTGTACATATACTTTACTAGGGACCCATGTATATGTTTATAATATATACATAGAGAGAGAGAAGGAGAAACATCTGATATATATATATATCATATATCATATATTATATATCTTATATATGCATACGCATGTTTGTGCTTGTGTGTGTGTCTGCGCGAGTGTGACAATGTGTCTAGACATGTAACATGTATGGAGGCTTCCGTATGCGCACATGTGTGCACATATAAGCCATATAAGCGTATCACGCGTTTCCATAGACATCCACATGCACATCTATCGCTTTCTACTCTACTTGATCTAATCCAATCCAGACGAATCTAATCTCTGTGGCTCTCTATATCTCGACCTATCCATAAATACTGTACATGCTGTACAACCATATCCGGAAACATTTGGGACTTACGAATAATCCTGCTTTTGGTAATCAAAATGTCATGTCATGTAATGTAATGCATGTAACGTAATGTATGCATGTATAATCATGTATATTTGTATAGTACATTATAACTTGTATATCATGTTTAAAGAATGTATACCTACATGGATCGGATCCATCCATCCACAGTATCTATGGTGGTTGGCTGCACGGATCAAAACCAGCCGCCAAGGCGCAGCTTCATTTGCATGCCTTCGGGCAGCACTGCATGCCTCAGCTGATTTGAAAGCCCCAACTGGTCATGTCATCTCAGACTCTTGGCGAGGGCCCGATCAAAGCCAACTCGAAATTCGAAGTTCCACGCATAGATGTTTGATTTCAGGATATGATGCTGGTTGATCTGGTTGGTGGTTTGGGATTATTTGGATTTTCCGTCCTATTTGGATCTGATAGTGCAAACTTGACCAATACTTTGGGGGAGGGGTCGAACCCACAGAACAAATATTATGTGGTGGGGTCCGTCAGACTCAGCATTGACAATGGAAGTAGGATGTAGTAGGGACGTGAATGTTTGGTATATTCCAGATTTTGCAGTTGTAAATTATAACATACACTTAATTTTAGCTGGAGACTGTACATTTAACACACACTCATTCATTATCACTGATTTCTAATTGAAGTATGATGGTGAACCTTGTCGCCAGACGTCATGCAGGATACTGAGCGTGCAGTTTGTGCGGTTCTGTCCAACTTGTAGGTTTCAAGTGCACTCACTAGGATGATGCCTATGATATGCCTATGCAGCATATGAAAGTGCTGGAACTAAGGCCCCTAATCCTAGTATATTTCGGCTGCATTCAGGATTGCCATCAAAACATCCACCATTTACCATCCACTTACCAACTTTCATCCTGGTTGGAAAGCTTGTGATACATAGTAAACCCAGCAACCAGGGACCCTGATCCTCCTAGAAAAGATCTTCTCCCTTCCTGCATTCCCAAAATTTCCCAAATATCATCTGCCAGGCCGCAAGTCGTGTCGCTCTGGCTTTTGCGACGCCAACTCCTCAGTCACGCCAGGAAAACCATTCGGAAGTGGTTTGATATCCTCTTCAACTGGGCATATCAACATTTTGTGATTGGGATTGAGCCGAAAATCTACCAAGAGACCAGTGTGCTGATCAGAATCTCACTGACTTTCCGTTGACTGGACAATTGGCACCTCGCCGTCTCGCCATTATAGATACATATGAGGCACCATTGAATCCCTAGTCTGTTGTTGCAGGCTCGCCATGTTCATTGCTCCACTAGTTGTATAACTGGCAAACCCTCTTTAAACCAGGCCCAATTTATCCAATTTTACCATTTGCATCCATTTAGATCCAAATAGGGGTATCATACCCATATTGGCTTTGTTGGCCCAACTACTGGGTACTACTGGTCAAAATTTGGGCAAATGGATGGGACGTGATTATTTCCGTGACTACCACTGGGTTTTATCCGCTGCCGAACCATCGCCTCTAAATCCCTATGATAGCTTTGCCGAAATCCCCACTGGTTCAAATTTTAATCGGTGAGTTGTGTGAATTCACTTTGCCACAAAGCTTGCTTAATTCCAACTGCATTGGTAGTTGTTGGTTCTTGCACCATTGGATTTCCCTTTATTACAATCAATGGTACAAATTAAGATATCATGAATAGCTTACACCACGATTGTGGGATACATGGAACCCCCAACAAAAAGAAACTTCATTGAATTTTGAATTCAATTTTAGTCGGATGTTGTCGTATGTATCTATCTATATGTCCATCCATTCATCTATCCACCTTTCTTTTCCACATCTGTTTCAAATTGTTGGTGGCCAAACATATATAAATCCGTCTATCTTGTCCCATCCAGGAAAATATCCATCTCTATATTTATATATATATATATATATGTCCATCATGGCAATGGAAAATCCGCTATGTATCGATGATTTTCTCAAATATAAATATTCATTTAGTCCGGGCATTTCCCTGCCAGCCACGTTTGATTACCGGAGGGCTCGATCTATGTAGTTCTTCCGCATCTTTTTGCAACTATCAACCATTCTAACAAGGTTATAATCCCAATAGTTAATTCACAATGACAATCCCAATGGTTATAGGGATAACAAATATTGTTGGGATAACAATTGCTATAGCTATTGTGAACACAGTGATAATTCCCATGAAAATCCCAATGATAATCACAATGATTGCAAAAGCATTGGTATAATAGTTGATAGTTGTACAAAACAATCAGCATATAGATGATGATTGATATAACAGTTGCTGATAAACATGATACAATATTGTGTCATAACATTTACATCATAATCAACAATATGGCATTAACTATCAATAGTTTGACAATCAACAATGAAACAATGATATTCACGATTCTTAAGAGTGAATGACAGTATAATGCTAGTAGTCAATTGTGACTATTTTAATTCCAATGATAATCCCAATGTTATAATAGTTGATAGTATAAGTTTAATCCCACTGATGAGATTATCTCATATCCCAATGAAATTGGTAAAATGATCTATAACTATCAGAATTCCACTACAATAGCTGGTGGCTATACAGTCATAATCCCAATGATCATTATATTCTCTAAATATTATATGGAGTGATGATATTACAATCCCAAATATGCTAATTACTATAAATTTTCACAGGTTTATTTCCATAATATTTTGGATAATAGGCAAGTATACAATCCTAGCGATGATGATACAATCCCAATTATGGTATAATATGGTATAATCATCGCTAGGATTATTATAACTATTAGCAAAATAAAACTATTCCCAACTATAATCCTAGCGATAATTACAGAAATGTATAGAATAGTCTGCCGCAACTCACCAACCTTTTCCGCCTGGACTCCGCCATGCTGGGCCTCAGGTGGCCTGAGATCAGCGTGCCGCTGGGCCGCAAGGAGGGCAAGGCCTCCATCAGCCGCAAGGGCCTCACCGTGGCCCAAAGACAATGGGGCTGCTGGGAGAAAAATGGCATGAAACCCATGAAGATGAAAAATATTTTGTCAAAATATGGCTGAGGCTCAAAAAATGGGTATGGATCGCCAGGCGGTGATCCGTCTCGAACGAAGGAGTTACACTAATGATCTCAAATGAATTCAATCTCTTCAAAGGGGTATGAATCCAGGGTATGGATCGCCTGTGGGTCCGTGGTATGAATCGGGACCTTACATTTTGAGGCGCAGCCATGTAGAAAAAAATGGATAAAACATGATGAAATGATGAAATCACATTGTTGAGTAGCAAACATGGAATAATATTAATATGCGAATGTTCAGCAATAAACATGAAGATTTAAGATGATTTAAGAAGCACAATCAAATGGTATAGCAGCTTTAAGATCTTTAAGCACCAAAAAAATCGGAGTCAACCGCCAGCGCTGGATCAATCCAGCGATGAGGAAGACACAAAGATTTGGCATCTGACGGACAAATTTGGATTTATAAGTTGCAAGAATTGAGTCAGAGGCATACGCAAGAAATGGCACATTCAAATTGGGCCAAACGGTTTTACTTTTACAGGATGTTTCCGGCTGGGATGACCGTTGAAATGGGGAGCAGTTCAGCACCGAATCGTTGCTTACCTTCCAACAGCCTGCAGTGGACGAACCTGCCTTTCCAGCGGGGTGGATATGGGCCCTTCCGGGCCGCAGGCTGCCAGGTCGGCGGAGAAGTGCTCAGGGGCCACGTAGGGGAGTTGGAAGAAGACCTCGACTGGCGAAGGAGGATGCAATGGTGGGTTCAATATGGTTTAATGGTGGTTTAATGGTTTCATGAGATATTTATGAGATTTTATGAGGACTTACTGTAATGGGCTATCAATGGGATAGAATTGGATATGAATGGGATAGAATGGGATATGTGGAGATATAGTAGGGATACAAGTATACAAGGATATAATGGGATATCAACATGGGTTCTCTGAAAATGTTGGGAAAATAGATAAAATGATGGTTACAGTAATCGGTTTATAATCCGTGTCCTAAAAATTGCTATGTTGGGGATTGATATTCTCAGACACACCCATTCTTGGATAAGCGACTATAAATTTGAGATGTTGACGCAAACCAGAGCAGTGAAGTGCTACACCCTGGAAGAATTTGATGCACCTGAAAAGTGAAAGATTGAAATCATTAACATAGATCTTAACAGCGTTGATTTGACATGCAACATTCATGTTTTTTGGATATGTTCGGGGAATGGCCTATAGGATTCCACACATAGACTGCCCGTCCCTACGACACCACTGCAGCAGAGAACCGTCTCCACCAGCTGTGCGTGACTCTGAGTAAAGTGGATAAAGCTGTTCTCAGCCAGGCAGTCTGTAAGGGACAGGAACCCCGAGCACAGGAAGCCTTCCACTTCCTGGAGATGAGACAGGAGCTGGACAGTCCTGGATCTAAGATCATCGAAGATCCATGATATCCATATGGTCCATATTTATTCTCTCCCGGCTAGGTTTGAAAAGAGGCACTCCCAAACCATTGGTGTTGCAAAGATCTGAGTACGGACTGCTGACCCACACTCTAACTCCATGTATGGCTGCTGAACACATTTGAAAAAGAAAACAGCTAGGGAAAGGCCTCCCCGGGATTCTTGGTATACCACCCAACCCATCACTGCGGGGAAGTTCAGATGATACACCCAGTTGAGTTTTCTGTGACCATCACCTCATGGCATGTCCTGTCTTTTAGGGGTTCTAGTTCCAGGTTACAAACCACACACCTAAACCAAGCCACCACGGGAGATTTCATTGAGAGCAAATCCCAAAAACCCTGAGGTATTGCAAAACCCATCAGTTTGATGGATTCTCCAATGCTCTCCTCATCAAACACGGCAATGGATGTCCCCATATTGAGTGGGCAAAATCTAAGCATCATAGTAATCATCAAATTAGATATCTATATAAGTCTATGACCATCAGCCACATGTCAAACGGCCAAAGGCTCCTCGTGGGGTGGCAGCAAGCCATCGGGCGCCTGCATGTGTAGCCCTAGCCTGGCTGAAACGGTAATGGCTTGTTTTCCAATCAGGAATATCCCTCAAATGGTCAGTTCCCCTAGATGGCTAATTAAGTTAGCTTGCAACTTGAATAACTATGGTTTATGGATGTTTATGGTAGATATATCATTATATATCGACACTTGAGGGGTTATAAACCAACTTATAACTCAGGGGGCCCACCCCACAAAAAGGGTAAGGCTGATCGACCCATCGGAAAATTGCGCCTTTCGCCAGCACCAAAAAAACTGACAAAACAGAAGCATCATGAGTATTTCATAGTATTTCAACATAATTTTAGCATGAAAACGAGAAATTAACACCCTGAAATTCAACATAAAACCCAAAAATGGCTGGGTTCCTCATCGGAAAATGAGGGGCCCAAGTCATTTTTTCCTTCGGGGGCATTAACAGGGGGAAAAAAAACAGGAACCCACCAAGCAACAATCACTGCACCATTGGGCCATTCTATCATTTGTTCGTTGCTCACGGGGATGAGGATTTCGAGGATTTTCGACTATGGTTCGGTTGGGTGCCAGGAAGAAGGATCACCCCCAGGGCCGCCTCTTCAGGCTGCAGCGATTCCCAGCGATAGACAGTGGCAGCAACATGTTGAAAAGGCTCAGCGAGTCCTAGCAGAAAGACAGCAGTGAAAACCCAAGGAATCGCGCTCTCAAGCTGGGCGTGCCTTGGGTATCCACAAGAAAAAGAGTGTCCGACCTGCATATTCACATCACTTTGGCAAATGTTTGCGGATTTCAGCCTCGATGTCCATTGGCTGTGAGTTTTGTGTGCTTCATGGTCAAACATCACAAGGATAGCACGCCTATGAGACAAGCATGGCAAGCATACTGACAATTCTGTAAAGGCATTATCTCCTCGATTTCCATCACCACCACAACCTCCTCCAATTTGAAGGAATCTTTGTGCACCTGGCTTGGGAGGAGAGAAACATAAGTTGCCTTGAAGCCCTTAATTTTAGTGTTGCTTCTTCAGGATTCTTCAGGAAGGTGCGTTTCCACTGATGACTGCGGGAGCAAATGACTTTTGACCCTTGCACCAAGAGCCACTGTCAATACTTGTATGTTTGAATAACCTATATACATCAGTTAGTCTAAGGATTCCTTGTGTGCGTTCTACTCCCTATTGACCAACTGATATCCCCATCCCAACTCATAATCACCAAACCTTGCCTTCATCCTGTCCTTTCCTCAGTTTTCATCATTGTTCAGACTTAGACACCCCCAACCCCATTCACCAGCGCCCCTGGCCGCCTCCAACAGCCGCAGCAGTTGCAGGGAAGTGGTGCCCAAGCGCTTCAAAGATGGCGCCTGCGAGCGCAAGGCTCGCGCAAAGGGTTCCAAGCCTCCAGACCGGCAGCGGTTGATGTGACCCTGGTGTTGCATCCTCCGTCTATGTTTATGATGATCGTGATCATGATGATGATTATGATTGGCATTATTAGGTAAATTCAAAAAATAAACCCTTTTGGTGGCTGTTCATGACCTTCAAATGGTAGATTTGAATAGAATTGAGCAAATGGGGTCTGGTTTATTAGTGCGTTTACATGCGCTTACCACATGATCCACATTTTACGGCATTTTTACTGACTTTGGCTTTCCGCCTTTGGCACCCCTTGGTTTCGTCCGCAGTCCTTCGTGCGCAGGTCCTACACGCCCTGCCCATCAAACTGATCAACCAGTGAATAGGGGCTGCATCAAGTCCCAACGGATCCAGCCTCCACGAAGAAAAAGGTTCATTTGCAGTCTTTGCAGGTGCTGAAACATGCCACCTGCCACCAGAATTGTGTCGAATGACTTGCTAGTTTGTGGTATGTATTGTCTGTCTGCCTGTCTGTCTGCCTGTCTGTCTGCCTGTCTGTCTGCCTGCCTTTCTGCCTGTCCCTGTCTCCGTCTCTGGGCAGTGGCAAGGACGCCCCATACCCTGCAGCTGTCCCGCCTTCACAAGAGAATGGCAAATTCAACAAATTGGCTGCCTGCAGAACCGCTTAAGGCCACCACCCCTCTCTCAAAAGCAAGAATCTGCAGACAGAAACTCCGACATCATGAGACGAGGAATAGCACCGAATAGGTTTTGCTTGAATCTAAAAACTCTGTTTGTTGAGCCGCCCAAAGCATGTTAAGCAGCATTTTGTTGCTCAAATCCCAATTGTCCATTGAATCCTGTAATCTTTTTACTAAGGTGAAACACCATCTTTGCTCATTAAACCCTCACTTTTGTTCAATAAGTCGGTTGACTTTTTGGTCTCCTTTAACAAAAAAAATGACAACTGTGCGTGCAGAAAAAAGCTCGCGATGCTTGCCCATTGAATCCCCAGTTGTGTTGCTTAAATGCCCATTTCACGCTCATCAATAATTATATAGTTATTGGTTGTCAAATGGAGAGGAGGAGGAGGAGTAGGGAGGGGGAAAAAAACAATCCCCAACTGACATAGACCCTAAGAATCATTGCTTTTTGGAGGAATGTAGTCTTCCATGCCCCAAAATCTGGCAGCAGATGCTTTGATTTGAATGGAAACTCTCCTCAACTTCCCCACCCTTCTGCCGAGTTTCCATGAAAAAGCTGCCCTCCACACCATCTCCCAGTGGAGTCCCTGGGGTCAGATCGAAGCTGATGCGGAAATCCGCCAGGGCCACCTTGGAGTTCCGCAATCTCTGAATCTTTGGATTTATGTTAGGGTGATTTGGGTTGTGCACCCATATATTGACTGAAATCATGGTGATTTTTCGTATACATATTATGTATATATATATATGCATAATTAATTAAAAAGTTATAAATTTATATATCATAAGTAAATGTAAACCCACATTCAAAACGTGTTTAGGAGGGTGTTGACTGGGAGGTCGCCGGTCTCAAAACTCTAAGTTTGTAGCTTTGGTTTTTTAACCGAAATGTTGCACATTTGCCAGACTCGTTTGGGGCTAGCCATGACCCAACCACCATTGCAACCCAGTGGTGGGGATGAAACAATGCCAATAAAACATAATAAAACTACATAAAACTAATTAGTCTATATATGTCTATATTAGTCTTATCCTTTCTTTGGTTACCCGTACGGTTCTTGCTTACACGGTGACTTATACTGATTGAATCTGATTGATACTCAATCATACACCACACCACCAAATCCCTATTAAAAACCATGCCGGAAAGCTTCACTCAGCTCAAATCTGGTCATAATGAATTGATAATTCACATGGTGCACTTGATCCTACGAGTACCTTGAACCTGTCAGGATTTCATCAGCCTACATGCAGCTGGCTCTCATAAAATGGCATTCAACTCGGATAGCTGAACTATGCTGAACTTGCACAAGATGCACAAGAATACAAGACTGACGTCCATGGCAGTTTCCAGTCGCAACCGACCATTTCGCACACTTTCCTGTATCCTTCCTGCTCTGTCCAGAGTTTCTACTTTTCTCTGCTCGGCGATTGGCAAACCACTACAGTTGTGAGACGTTGCAGAGAATAGAAGCAAACACATGGAAATGGTGGCATGCTGGCTGCATTGCCTCCACTGCAGCGGCTAGCCCTCCATTGGTTGATTTCTCAAGCTTCAAATGTTTCTCAAGATTTCAGGAATAGTCAGGATATACCAGACTCTTAGAGACTCTAGGCGTTGGACGCCCATCGAGTTGAGCATTTGTGGGTCTCGAGTTGAGATTGGCTGCATCTGGCCGCCTCTCAGAATTCTGGGATTTCACTTGTCCCTTTTTCGGCTCCTTAGTCAATCACTCCCAGCCGAGCTCCGAGTTCGTGCCAAAAAAAGGGAAACCAGCGCACTTACTGTCAGTCATTGATCAGAGTCATACCCTCTACCAGGCACTACCATGCAGCCAATTACCGCTGACAAGTTTGGTCATTCCTTGGAACTGGGGTCATACCTCCACAACTTGAAGATTTTACAGACAGACTGAGGCTGAGCCTTTCTCCACATCCCGTCCTCCATCCTTTATGGCCATGGCTCTTCCAGGTGTAGCCCGGCAGCAACGCAAAGGCCCTCAGGGCGCCCCTCTCGGGGCCTGAAGCGCCACTGCGGTCCCAGCCGGGCGTCTTCTCGCCCCGGTCCAGGTGGTCGCTGGGCCAATAGAGCGGCCGCGCATGGCTCTTGTCTGGGCGGATGGAGGAGGTGGAAGCAAGCGGTGCTGGGAGGGGATGGAGACCAGGAGTAGCTTGATGGCATTCCCCAGAGGAAACCCGTGAGGAGACTAGCACCAGTAAGCTCATTGAAAGATGAAACTGGGCGGCTGGGCGGGTAGGAAAAAGGGATGCAATGATCTGTCATCGTACTGACGAGTTTGACCCGATTCACGGGTCCGAACATTGAGACAACCCCCACGCAGCATGGCTGCTGGCATGACTATACATGAGTGGGGTTGATCTGCGTATGGCTCAAGTTGAGCTGTCCAAAGTCGTGGAGCAAATTTGATCATGTTGTGCATACACCATGGGGATCCATGGGGATTCTTGAGCACCCTTTTGCATCCTTGAGCCCAAGCTGTCCTTGTCTAATGTGTGCTTCTCGAACCTTGACGAACTGCTTGGTCCACTTTCTCATGGCCTCCAGGGCTTGAAAATGCTCGGCACTTGGGTGTCCATCCCAAGTTTTCTTGGCTCGTGACCGTTGCTGTTCTGATATTTATTGAAAGAGGCAACCAAGGAATCAGGGACTTTTTGGAACAGCAAGTCTTGAGTGGGATGATCCTCCAATCTCAAATTTGCACTACTGTACTGGGCCCAGATGTCCGTGGCAGGTGGGTCGAGATAAGTAAGACAATAGGGAAAGACAATGGCTTTTCCTGCTAGCAAGTTTGGCAGTGGGGTGCATCACTTTAGCGCCATAGCTGCAGAGCTCAACAAACATCAACACTTTACACTCACTGGTGCGACGCCGGCTGACATTTAGCTATCTCTCAAGATCTTCGGGGATTGAACTCCTAATCCCTCCAGCATCATAAACCAAATTGTGCGCTTGAGAGATGTACTGAACCATTTTTTGATGATTTTCGATCATATACCCTCCACCACAAAATGACTTCAAACGAAATAGATGTGGAAAACCCATGGTTACCCAAGGAAAATAATCTACAAATGGTGGGTTTTTGAAATGTCGGCTGAGCCTTCTTGGTCATTCCCCGCTGCCAGGTAGGACTTGCCAGTGCTCGGCAGGTGCTATGGCAGCCATGGCACATGCCCATGACGTTTTTCGCAGGATCTTGGTGGTTTCAGGCCCACTTGACAGGGTTCTAATCTCCAAGGCATATCTGAAACCATCAAGAAGGGGACACCCAAAGAATCCCAAAGAGTTTTTGAAATGGGCGCGCATCGGCACACGCGGGCACACGAAAGGTACATGATTGGTGAACTCACTTTCCATGGGCCATGGGATTGAAAACTTGAGGCAGAGGCGATGAACTGCCTGTGGAATCGTGCATGAGTCCATGAGCTTTAGATTGCTTTAGTATCCTGCACCTAGCTGTCTCGAGGTGTGTGTTTTGCAACGTTTGGTAGCTTCCATAGGTTCTGTCTCAATCTGCTTTGTCTAGTCTAGGAGTCTTCTATCTATAATCTATAAGTACAGTGAAGTACTGTGAAGCATCATGACATCTGAGATGTGTCTTTCCACGTGAAACTTTCGCGAGGTGGAATGGTCGCCACTGCCAACGTACCAGCACACTGCTATGGTCAAATGCTACGGCTTGAGCAAACGCGAAGCCCCGGGCATCAAAATCAAGCTGACAGGCCGCAAAGTGAAAAAAACTGCATCAAATTATCAAATACTCATCTTGGGGCCAAACCCACAATCGGAGCATCTACCAAGGGACTCACAAGAAAAAAATAGCCAAGATCAATCAATCAGAAGTGGTGTTATACATATATAATTGCATAATATATATATATACAATATATGATATGTATGTTTATATAGATAGATAGATAAATAGATAGACATGATAGACCCACTATGGTAGCTCACGTCTCAATTCTCATTGGTCGGTGATTCAAGCCATCTGTGACCCCCATCTCTTGATTCTCTTGATCCCTTCATCCTTGGGTCGCCCTCAGCTGCTGAGCCACGAAGTTTGAGAGACACATGGGTGGAAGCAGGTTGGGTCGCATGTGCAGGTGAAGCTGCTTCAGGTTCGGGAAGATGCGGTAGATCCTGAGATCTCTGGGATGATTCGGATCCTGATCCCTGGAGTTGGGACGAAAAGGACGGTCTGGAAAAGCCCGGCTCAAAGGCAGCATAGAGAAAGTATGAAACGGCCATCTCCCACAATTTGTAACATCTATCTACATATTTATACATATTCATGTTTAACATATCTCTCTCCCATTTTATATATATATGTGTGTGTGTATGTATGCATGCATGTGTATATATATATATATATAGATGCCTCGAAATGGAGTGATTAATAGTGATTACTAGTGATCCTCGAAGATTTGCTCTCGAGGTGTTGATCCTCATCAGCTGCCATCACCAAGGTGCCGCAGCAGAGATCCGTCCGAGGCCGCCGCAGGGTCACCTGGGCATCATACCCCTGGGAAATCTGACAGTTTTTTACTCAAAGAATCTCAAAGATGTTCGATTGCTAATATCATCTAATATCAATAGTCAACTCAATCAATTCAGTCAACTCATCTTCCAAACGCATTTGTTGATATCTGCTTGTGCCTCTTCCTATCAAAACGAGGATTTCAGGAGGATATATACATGTCCTATGAAAACAGAAGGATAATCAACATGAGAGGGTACATGATGTAAAAATATGTACAGTGTAAGGCATCGAACTAGGGGAAAGTTGACAACAAACATCTTTGGGGTTGTTGAGCTCTACGGGGGGACACCTGTTGACAATCATGTATGGGTAATTATGATATATTATGAGATGACCAATATAACGGGAAGATTGCCCATACCTGACCATGGGCAACTCTCTATCGAATCGTGCGTCGTTCCACCAGATCCACCAGAACATGCTAGTCTTTCTCAACGCATGCGAGCCGCAACAAAGGACCTTCGCTGTGGAAATTGTCGGGAATGACGTGTCACTTGGAAAGCCGCAAATCCTCAGGATGGCGTGTTGTGCATTCTCAGCTGAGTCACTCCCCTCAATGTCCATATGAGGCACAGCATTCGGCTCCGTTCCTAAAAACTCTTTGAAGACATCATGCAAGTTGCTTGCACAAAGCTGCATTTGAGTTGTTGCATGCCTTGGGCTCTCCACTCAACTCAATAATAGGGAGTTTAATGCTCCCTTCCCCCTTGTTTCCTATGCAGTATGAAGATGTTGCTCTGTTTGTGGCCACGGATCATGTTTGATAGAAGGATACCATATATGCTTACAGTATTTCATTGATCATTTGGCGCTTGGGTCGACACTTGGGGCAATAGCCCCAACCAATCCGATGCTCAACACCTCCCACAAAAAAAAAGAAACGGACCCTGGACATACAATGATAAAACATGCTAAAACTGTATAAACTGGCTGGTAGTCTCAACCCCCTGAAAAAATGTCAGGGAGCATCATCCCAAATAGGTTTGAAAATGTTGAGAATAAGGAATGTAGAAGAATGGTTGAAACCACCAACTTTAACCTTTGTCAACCACCCACTAATTATAGAAGATTGTAGAAGTGGATGGATTAGGCTGCCAAGGCTCTGGGATAGGGTCACCTCCATGTACCACACCTGCACCACCCAACGCTTGTGGCATGGTTGGAGTCTTTCGATGGATCAATACAAGTTTCATGTATGTAAATGTTAGAGGACAGCACCTTTTGTACTTGGGTTTGCTTCGCTTGAGCCAAATTTGGGAAGCTTAGATGCCCCTCACAGGAGTTGACTTGGGCTGAATGGGATGACAGTAGCACCAATTAAATGAGAAAACTGGATCGCCCAGTGATGGGTGATATGCCATTCAGATTCTGTCAGATTCAGACTATATGCTATGTATATATCGAAAATTTTACATGCGACATAATGACAAAATGCCATAAAGTTAATCTGCAATACCTACCCCCCCTTCATCTCCCTATTCTTGTCAGCTATCTCAACATGAACTGCTTGAGTTGCAAAGGTTTCCATCATGATTTTGGATTACGCTCGTGCAGCTTGTTGCTCAAGCCCTTATTTTGAGCCAAGGATTTGGCGTTCCTGAAGTTCCTGAAAAACATGTACCATCACGCACCTTTGTATTGGCAGGACCCACAGACCCACTATGCCCCATGACAAACCCATTATACCAGTATTTCAATAATTTTCAATATATTTTATGTGATTTCCGGTATTTCCACCCATCTACAGATTGTCTATGATGATGTGGCTGGTTAATCTCCCATCCCTGGCTTCTGCGACCCACACCTGTTCAAGCCCCTCCATCATCCAGGGCTGACAGCCATAGATCTTTTGCAGCGCTGGGCGCAACGCCGGGTCCATCGATGCGATGTGCTCCGCGCGGCAGATGAAGTGCATCTGCGGGATGCGGAGGGACCGACTCAAAAGAGTGCAAGGCTGGGACCTGCAGCTAATCACTTGTATGCGAATGGGGTTGTTCATATCTATCGTAAAATCAACATTTTTTGTAAATCGTTATAGTTATGATATGTTATGATTCAAAGAAACTCCCAGGCCAACCCGTAGTTACGGCTAGTCACAGCAAAATCTATATCTAGTGGGGCTCATCAGTGTAGCACACTGTAGAAGATCCGCCTTGGTCAGGTTGAATGGGGCGGCACCATGATTTCTTTTATTGCCAAAAAGATTGCCTTCAAGTGTAGTCCGCATACCAGGAAATAAACGGAACAGTGTACTCTGTACTTGAACAGCTTAAACCGGGATAGAATTCCAAAGATCTTCAGTGGGGGTTGCCACTGCGGAACTAACCTCCCAAGCCCACGTCTCATCAGGAATTTGCACTTGTTGCCCCCAGTCCAACTTGGCGGGGGACAATGCATGAAAAGTATTGAAGTATTGACAAAATTTATCCAAAATTTGCATGCGAAAAAATCCTTTGCTACCTGAACTACCTAAGTTGGCCTACCATTCACATCCATTGAACATCCATTTCCCCTGCCATGACCAGCGCATCGCCTCGCGGCACTCCTCCCAGCGCACCATGGGCGCCAAGATCTGTAAATTCCGCACCAAGGTCTCGTGCTGCAGGGGCAGCTCACCTGGAGAGGGAGATGAACGGTTCAATGAACCATAAACTGACTTTTTAAAGGAAGAAAAGATATGAAAAGATCACGCACATATATGCATATATGCATGTATCACAAAATCTTGGAGTTGAGCTGAAACAGTTGAATTTGAAATGGCAAGAATGACGTTTCGAAGGCAAAAATGCAAGTTTGAGTGGAAAAAATAATTACTGACGCTGTCCAATCTACTTTGATCTGCGTCCCAGATGTCCCAGTTAATTTGTTGAATTTGTGGTTGATAGACAGAGTTCACCAACAAAAAGGTGTTTGCCTTCCAAACAAGACTTGGGATTGATAAGGCATTGTTTGATCGTGCGTTTAGGCAGGCCGACCGCAGAAGCCAGCAAAAAAATGCAAAAACTGTGCAAAGAAGCGAAATCTATCTCTAAAGCCTTGCAGCACACTGTCAGAGCATTGAGCAGCAGAGACATCAAACGAGATTAACTACAATTGGGCAGGGCAAGCAGAAAATCCTGTGTTTGCGGTGAGGGTTTTCGGTGACATTTGTTTGATGAACCTGGAGAAGGCTCCCATTCTTTGGAGAACTTGTTGACAAGCTATCTGTGCGCAAGCTTGTTTATGTCGAAAGGATATCGTTGATTCAGATTGATTCAGTGTCAAAATGTGTCAAATAGGCATCTGATGGCATCTGCATACTTTGATTCTAACCATTTCCAACCATTGCTTGTTTGGAGGTCGCTGCATCCCAGCGGCTCGATGGGCAGCGAAAGTAGATGGGCAGCGGGCCGCTCATCGACTCCTATGGCATTGCATTAGGATGAACTTACCCACCTGCCCATGAAGCCAACATACACATATAGAATGTACAAGTGTGATGTTCAATTCTCCATGAACCTTTTCAAGTATATTATATCATATCATAATATGATGCTATTCAAGTCTTTGACCTTTTCCCACTCTCCGCTGTTTATCCCATGGTTTATCCACTTGCCGCATGGCACCTGCCAGATTTGCACCCGGCATTGCTGGATTCGCCACTTGGCTTCTTCCAATTCTGCCAAGGTCTCTCCAACCACCACGGTCTCAGCATACTGATACTGGGTATGCATGGGCATGCTGGGGCTGGGCGCAGCTTGGCCCATGCAAGAAACGCTGCTGGGATAAATCAAAACCTAGTAAATACATTCTCTCTCTCTCTCTCTCTCTCTCCATCGCCATCTCCAAAGAGTTCAACAGAAGCTGAAGGCGAGCAGGTGGCCCAGCTCATTCCACCACCAGTAAATAAGTAAATACATTGAAATACCGGATTTTGATGGGATGAGCATCCACAGCATCCACAAATCTTGGCGATTTCGGGATGAACAGAAGGGTACCAAAGGGTTTTGACATGTTTTGACCCATAGCCATGTTGGGATGGAGGAATTGGTGGCCCAGGAGATTGTCATCACTTTTTGTCACCAGGGCATGCTTGGGCTGTACCATGCCGTAGCCAGCTGCAGCCGAGTTGCAAAGTGAACCACGATCGCCACATGGGAGGAGATGATGGTCCGCAAGCGTCTGCACAGGGCAGGCAGCAAGCTGCGCTTGCATATGAAGGCTTCAGGTTCACCCCAATAAATCATAATAAATCTATATACAGAACGTTACAGAACCTGTGGTCCCAAAATGGTTTAGTGTAATCTGTCTTTTGGACCTGCAAATTCTTGGGTTTCATGTTGAGCTTCAAAGGAGTCTTGTTCCAAGAGTAGGGAAGATTCCAGAAGGCACTCACTGCAAAATCCTGCCACACCTGGAGGTGTAGAACAGAGGCCGTGCAAAGGAGACGCTCAGAAAATTCAGCACAGGTACCTGCCAAGTGATTCTTAGAACTAAACAACTAAATGGGGGTTTGTCTAAATGGATTAAATGGGTGGGTACCCGCAAATGGATGGTTAATAACGGAAAATCAAATCCATCTATAAATGGATGATTCGGGAGTCCCCCCATTTTAGGAAACTTCCAAATGGCCTAAATGGGGCCTCCACCAGGAGTTGGAAGTCTACGTGTCTTTCTTCTCCATTCGCAGCCGAATTCTACCATGACACCCTCCACGCCCCAGGGCTCGGTAGGAAAATCAAAACGGATAGGGATGGGTTGAACTTAAAATGGTTAAAATGGATGTTTGCAAATAAAATGATAGATGAGCCATTTATGCCCAGGAGGTCATGTTGCTCCCATTGGAGGAGCGCTTGAACAAGGTTTGTTGGCAGGCACAGAGTTGGCAATCTCAACTTCTGCGAACAATTTGAGGAACGACAAACCAATCAATACAAGAGAACTGGTTGACTCTAGTGACTCTAGTGCCCATTGGACCGTGGATTGGTGATGAGCCCTGAAGCTAACCTGTAACTGGGAGACGTTGGAAGACCATGGCTTCCCCCGCTCCAGGCCCTCGGCCGGCCTTTCGGGTCAACACTCGCCGCAAATCTGGAGGCACCTCTTGTCGAAAGCGGCTGTTGCGACGCGGCACCTGATCTGTGTCATCGGCCATGGCATGGCACCAATGGGCCGCTGCCAACTGAGGCTGATGGGATCCACATTGTCAGGTTGGCTGTGGGGTTTTTGAAAAAGCTCACCAAGAGCAAAAAACTCGGGTGAGAACACAAACAAGTAGCGTTCACGGGTCGTGAACATGGATTGCTCCGGCCTATTGGGCTACGTTGCACCACTTGGATCCACTTGGTCTAAACACCATGTCTGAATGCAGCAGCCTCGAGCCAAACAAAGAGCAGCCAAGTGCACTGCAGTGGAACTAAGGTCCACCTTTTACGAGGCAATGATAAACTGGCACGGTCAACACTTTATTTTGAAAATTGCCAGTTCTAAGAAGTTCCCTCAAATCCATCCTTGATGCCATTTTGGATCATATCCCCAATTTTGTGACCGGCCCACCCAACCTGTAATTTCCATCTTGTGTCGGATGGCCCCCACTCCCACCATCTGGTGAACCGAGGGAGTTTGCACTGACATTGAATGTGTCACACAGTCTTGAGCTTCAAGGGCAGGCTGCCTCAACATGGACACTTTGCTCCCGGGCGAATTCCCTTCACTTATCCTGAAATCCAGGAGAATGGGGCACTTGTGGCTGAGTGCACACCAAGGTCAACAGCCACCCGACCCTGGCCCATCTCAGGTCCTGGATGATCAGCTTCGGTTTGCCGCTGTATCCGAACTCAGCGTGGCATGCGTCAACGGGGTATGGGATCAAAACTGGGGTGCCTCAAACAAACAAAGTTGGCAATTTTCAGTATCCAACCATCCATCTTGGGTGTTGATAAACTTGATAGATTCAAGGCCCTACCCAGCTGGCACTTACGATCTTTGGTACGCAAGGTGCCCCCCTACAAATCTGGAAGCAATGCGACCTTTTCAATGATACCACCGGATCTAAGTTAATCTAAATGATCTAAATTGCAATATGGAATCCTGCTCAAACTACTACGGGTTGGGAAAATGAGACATTTCCAGTTTTGCCTTCCATGTCAGTCTTTTTGGAGCTGTATATACATATCAGGCGTTTTTTGGATTTTGTCTGGCACGGAAGGCAACGTTCCGTAGGGCACCCGGCCGCGCAAAGGATCCTTTTCCTGATGAGCTCCAGTGGGGTTTGTATAGCTACTTGTGCTATGCTTAGTTTGGTCATAACCAATTGATATTGCTTAGTTGGGGTTTATCCAAACCTAACTAGCCAACTACGATTGAATAACCAACACACTGAAGGTCAGATCGTTTGACTCAAAGGATTCATATAATACATAGACGCCTGGGCGTGTACCCGAATTAAGACCCATGGCAATGCCAATCCCAGATTGATAAACCTGCAGGTTGCTGATCTATATAGATAATATACATACATAGTATGTTGTGCACGTGTTCATTAATTTGCGAGGTCCCCGTAATAGCGGTTGACATTGCAACAAATGGGCTAGTCAGCTAGTCCGTAGCAGTAAGCCATCCTATTGTCGAAGGCTTTGGGGAGCATCTCAAGGACGGCGCATTGCCCATTGGCAAATTGTCCCCTACTACTTTTTGATGATCCCGCCATTGATCTCACCTCCCACCCACAGCATCGCATTCAGCCAGAGTCTAGCGGGATGATGTATACACATATCTAGATATAACCAGATTCAATCCATCCATCTATTATTCCCGGTATTCGAACATGGCAATGGACAATCCCCTACTAGATGACTTTCTCATTAAAAAATATATATATATATATATTAAAATGCCCAGTTAGTTCTGGAATTTCCCAGCTACTAGTAGCCACGCTTGATGACACCGGAGGGTATATCATCAGAATGGCTTGCATCTTCCGCCCCCATGTGGTCGCTGCCCTTTCTGCCTCCATCAAGGTCTTTTGCTTGCGAATGGTATCGGACGACACCTGGGCCGCCGGGAGTGGGGCAAACGACAAAAGGCAAAGCAGCTGGCAGCTTGCAGAGCACCGCAGCAGGCAAAAAACATGTTTTAAAAAATTAAGTCCCGCACCCACCTTTCCTTAAGTTTTGGCCAAACAAGGGTCTTGAAGTCCTGCGTGCCAGGACCCCTGCTGTGCTGAAGACATCCTTTTAAGTTGCGGTAGGAAAAAGCTTCGACTTGCAATAGCATCAATGACTTTGCAATTATGTGTCCATTAGATTCCATTCATAGGTTACAATAGGTTTTCAACAGCTAGAAAATAGGGTCAAGACATGTCAAGACTCACCATTGGCCATGTGGCACTACCCGTCTGCTCTAGTGCATCCATCTGCGTGTTTTCAACCCGCCCAGCTGCACCTCGTAGTCAAAACACACCCTCAGCGCGTGGCCAATAATAAACCTCCAATGGGGGATGGCTACGCGGCTACTTACAACATCTTACAATCTATTTCGGTAAATTGGGGGGCGGTTGCCTACTGGGTCTATCACATTACTCTCCAATTCAAACTCTGAAAACAAAGTTTCTGAGGATGATACTCTTTGGGATGTCTCCTCGGTCCGGCAGCATTCACAAGGCCCATGCGGGAATTCTATGGAATTCTACCATCACCCTGGCAATTGTGTGAGTGGTTGCCGTGGGGTGTTCAGGGGAAGCGACAGGAGCGGCCACCACCACCACCACCACCACCACCACCCACCACCACCACCACCACCACCACCACAACAACAACAACAACAACAACGACGAAGCCATGGCAAGCCCACCACCAGCAGGAAAAACAGAAACGTACGCACCATGGGCCCCAGTTTCTCACTTTAGGAAAAAATAGGGCGGCTGCATGAACATGCAGTAGTTCACCTAATACAAGCCGCTAGACCAACCTGGAGGGAGTCAAGCCATTAGATACAGATCTTCAATGATGCCAGCATTGGCTTCAAAGATAAGGCCGCACCCTAAGGGCAACAGGTCTTATGGCATACTATTATGTTGAGAGCGCAAGTGCCAAAGTTTTAACTCCAAAGAGCTGTCGCTCGCGTGACAGACATCGAATATTTGCGGCTTAACGCAAAGGCGTGCCTTCTAAAATCACCTTTCTTGAAGCTGCCAAGATAGCCTACCCCAATGCTTGTAGGTCCTTCCCCAAAAGGACAAGAACATCCAACATTCTGGGCATGAAAGCTCATGTTTCTTCTCGCTCGCAAAGGAGATGTTTTCCTGGCATCTTACGACTGGAACGTTTGTATCTGACAAGAGTTCCATCTTGAAGTCCTCGAAAACACCCCCTGCTACGTCTACTTGGGCACAACAACCCTATCCAACCAATAGTAGGACGAATCACGAATCTATATCATTACTCTTCAAATGATGTGTTTTTGCGTGTCATGTCACACATGTCTTTTGCAATCCTTTTTGGATGTTGGGGGGGGCTTTCCATTACAGCAACTCTGGGATTCGTTACGCCGAGGCTAGCCACACCGTTCCATCTTGGAGCCCTCTGGGTGCAACTGCTCTCTGGCAAAGGACGCAATGACCTCCTTTGGCAGCAGGCGCGCTCGCCCAAGCTCACTGGCCACAACTTGAACTTGACCCCCTTTGCTCCTGGTGGGGCCACGTCAGCTTCAGCCCCTTTGGCTTTAGTGGACAAAGTCTGAATGGCCAAATCATCTTCCGATAACACGCAACCTACCCTAGGACCCTAGGAATCTGAATCAGCGAAATGGCCCTGCTTAGGTGTTGTGTGGATCAGGGCCCATGATCTTCCCTTACACTTACACCAAGGTCAGTTTTAAATGAGAAGGACAGCCAGTTTGCGGTTAAGAATCATGTAGAACCTTCCTAGAATCAGGCTCCGATAGTAAACTACGAACATCATCTGAATTCATGTATATATTTAGAAGATATGTTGAAAAACTTTCGACCCTTCTTTGCCGCTTGCATGCCCCATGTATCTCTCGGAAGATCCCCGGCCTGAAACTGAGCAATCTATAGAGCCGATCAAGGTCCTGGCTGGGTTGATAAACCTCTCAAAAACACTGGACAGGGCCCTTTGATATCCATGAATGATCTGATTGTCCACCAAATCCCTGCTCGGCCTGCCCAAAACTGCAGCCGCACCTGGTCCGTGGCTCCGAAGTTGTGTTTCACGATGTCGAAGCACTGAGCGCAGGGTGCTGAGGGTGCAAAGTGGATCCATGGCCCTATGAAGGCTTGAAGAATCAAATGCTTACGGTAATTAATTTAATTTAATATATATATATATATATCTTATTGAATTCTTATTGTATGATCTTATGATTCTTCAATCGGAATAGGCCTGGAATAGGGACTGATTGGCCAAGCTGGCTACGGCGAGATAACACCCACAACTTCATACATATTCTGGTTTGGCTATTGATCTAAGGATAAAAACCAGTGAGGCAATGTCACCCTGGACGGAGGCGACCAGGCACGAGGGGGAATGACCACAATATTTTTTTTCTGATAGAACCATGTAGGACCATGATAGCAAAATCGTTAGCAACACTTTCGCGGGAAAAGCAAGTGTGTCCGAAATCGGAAAACCCAAGAGTAGTCAAAAGTGAGAATACGGGTTTCCAAACATCACATCATGTCAAGAGTTGCCGGATTTGTTCGGAAATCTCCACTAATTATACTAATAGTGAAGATTCACTTTTCTATCTTTTTTATCATTTTGGTTGGTTACAATAATTCAAAATGACCACCACCCAATCTCCCACATCGCGTTCGGATTTTTGAGCCCATTGCATCGGCCACCGCATCGTCTGTTTTTCTAACGCGACTGGGAACACGTCTTCTGCCAGTTCTGTTGTGTTCTTCTGCTCCTGTTCCCAGTGGGAACGTCAACGAATGGACTTGACATCACAGATGACCCTCAGAAGCAAAAATGACCCATGGTCCCAGATAAAGGAGGAAACGCTGACTGGAATTATCAAGAATTGTCCCTTTGTTCATAAACCTATGTAAAGACCAATTGGATTAAAATACCAAACTGCACAAGTCATCTCCTCACTGCACCAGTCTGAAATATCATACGCAAAATGTCAAATCAAGACTTGAACCCGTGCCATGCCCCTGCAGAAAGTGAGACAACTGGCTTCATTGACCTGCTGAGCAGAAAACTTACCCATGGTTCCGCTGACTTCCTCGCAGCATCCCTTGTAGTCTACGATAGTCGTTGAGAATCGAAGTGAATAAAAAACAAAATTCATACAAAATAACCAAACAATAGTGAAATGATCAGATGTTTTTAATGAGCACACGCCCCTCTAATATCGTATCGTAATATCTTGTAAAGGGGCAGGCTCTCAAACCGACATGATTTGACTCAGGGAAACATGTCCCACTGCAGTCTCTCCCTATCCCGTCGGCGGGTTCAGTGAAATGAAGCCAGCTCTGGAGATCTCAGGGCACAGTCCCTGTTTCCAACTTGGCCTCTTCACAAACACTTGGTCTTGCCTCACCACCAGTAAAGATAGTAAAGTGGGGTCGTAATCTCACTGAAACTATCATAATCGATCTGGTGTTCTCACATGTTCTCACAGGGTGGCGGTGATTACAGTACATGACCCCGGTCAAAACAAAGAAGTGGCCAAAAGGATCTAGCAGCTATCTAGCATTTCACGCCCAGGTGATGCCTGATGCCTCAACAAAAGGCCCTTGGCTAGAATCTCTCCATTGGAAACACGAACTAGCACCCAGCACTGCGCTATCCTCCTAGATATCCTCCAGCCGATGTTGGCGGCCTTGAACCACTGGAGCTTTGCGTGCAGGATGCATGTTTTTGTGGGAATCCTGAGTTTTACCCGGCAAGCAATCTCTTCTGCTTCTGCTGCTTGTCTTGTCAATGGCATGTCTTATCAATAGCATGCCGGTGGCTCTTCCAAAAATCATGGTCAAACGGTCAAACACGTAGCAAGATTGGCACATAGTCTCTACCCTGGGTCTGCTTGGGGAGAATTGGGATCCGCATGACTGCGTGTCTCCCGAAAATGAACAAATGAGATGCTCAATCTGGGTTGTGTTGCTTCAAGCTGAAACTGTAGGTCAACTGGGATGAATTATTCAGATATGTTCAGATCATCTTTTCACCCAATTGGCAAGTAATAACCCTAAGTAGATGTCGACTTACTACTTGCCGGATTTTATATACCTGGGGTTTTAACTTACAACATCTTACAACTTATAATCCACTGGGGTGAGCTACCAAGTAACAATATGACTGCGATTTAACCATGTCCTGGATGGAAAACTGCGATTGCTTGACGCCACGAATCAGCCATGTAGGGCCATATCTTGTTGAGGTTTACGCTGCTCAGCATGGTGAGGAACAGTGGTTTGGTGTGCCCGGGTGTGCCCTTGTAGGCTTGATGCTGATGTGATTGATGAAAGACACGACCCAAAGTAAAACATGTCACAGCAGCAGTAACAGCATCTTTAACCGACAAAAGCCACAGTCAAAGGTGCTCCTTTTAAAAGCGGCTCTCTGACCAATCTCCGGCGTCGCATGACATGAAAGTGGCAGTGGACAAATTCTTGATGCCACTTCAGGTTTGCAAACACGCTGCCATTCGCACTAATGAACACTTTGAAGATTTAGTTATTGTTTCAATGATTAATGCCACTAGGGCAGATTGAGCAAGGTATCATGACGTTGTCTGACAGTATGACATTGACCTTCTGGCCATCTCTTGATTCATTTCATGTTGGGAAATGTGGTTTCTGACTTGCTCACCTACAAAACAGACTGAATCAAAATAGCAAAATAGGATAAAACTAAATAGGCATTTCTCTGCGCTCACTCAAAGCTCTTAGGGGCTTGATCTCAGGGAAATTCTACAGGAAACCTTGTTTTTTTGTTTTTGCATGCTTGTGCATCGTTTTGCTGCTATCGGTCTGATGGGAAACCCCCGGTTGTTCCTTTATCTAATTCTCAGATAGGCATTGGCCGAGCTCCCCCCATCACCTTCCCGCACGCGTCGCCGAACACCGAACGCCCAGCCAGTCATCTGGTGCGGCGCTTGCTGCCGCCTTGCAGCATGGCAATGGCTTCAGCCTCTGTCAGCAATTTCCTGCGCGTTGTTTTGGCAAGGATTATGAGGCAAAGTTGCAGGAAACCATGGAATTTTTACCTTCAAATATGATCCATATGTTGGTATTGATATGATCAGTATGGAGATTCCCTTGAAGTCTTTTACCATGGACATTCTTTGACCGTATTTTACCTTCAACATCCTCAAACCAATTCTTGGACAGGAGGGGCGGGGACCACACCTCCAGACTCCAAAAGGTTTCAGGTCGACAATTACCCCCCCCCCATTTGGGGCCCTAATCAATGAGAAATTGGCACCGTGTATTCCCCAGTTCAACCACTGTGGAGGATTTGCTGGTGATGACTCTCATATATTTGGTGAGCCATGGTGAGCCCAATGATTTGGCACATGGCACCCCTCCCATGAGCGAAGTCCCGTGTCCTTTGACTATTGAGGCCATGAAGCTCCTCTGCCCTCCGCAAACGTTCGCCCAGCTCGGAGTCTCCTTGCAACGTTCGCTCACGCCCGGCTCTGCATGAGGACAATGATGGAAGATGATGACGGTAGTTTTGTGTGTTCGTGCGTGCACATCATTATTCATATTTACATTGATATGAATTATTCTGAATGATATAAATCATGGATCATGGATGCTACGGGCAGAACTTTTGCCATGTTTTCATGCCTGCTATGTTTTCCATGTTTCAAATGGAATAGGACCCATTATCCCTGGCCCAACGGTTCAGGCCCCAACGCAGCTGACCCACCTGAGTCATGGCGGATGCATTCATCGCCATGCAGCGATATGAGGCACAGGCCACGGCCAGACTCAGAATTGTTAATTTTTTTTGGCAGCCCACTATAGAAAATGCGTGGAAAACCCGAGAGAATTGAGATTCAACCTGGGTTATGGGTTCTGGACGGCTAGAAATGGAGATTCCCGAAATCCGCCAACCCCTGCCAACAGCAGGGGAAAACTACCAGGCTGTGGCGACTGGGAAACAGCTAGTTTTCTTAGAGGTTCAGAAAACGACGTTAATGAGGCACTGGAAACCGTTGCCCGCTGGCCCGGCGCGTCCTTCAGAGCCATGGTGTTTGGCTGTGGCGGAGGCGCCGTTTTTTGAAGCTTTGGCGACTGGGAGACAGCTAGTTGTCTTAGAAGTTCAGAACCGTTGCCCGCAGGTTCGGTCCGTCCTTCAGGGCCACCGTGCTTGGCTGTGGCGGAAGCGCCGTTTTGTGGGGCTTTGGCGGCTGGGAGACAGCCAGTTTTCTTAGAGGTTAAGAAAGCGACGTTAGGCGCTGATCCTTCAGGAACATGGCCTAGATAGGGGCAACATAGGCCAAGATACGGCGAACATAGGCCAACATTGGGCCAATGTAGGCGAAGATAGGGCGAACACCGGCGCCCGGCTGTCAGGCGCAAGCCTTTAAATCCGGGCACCGGCCAGGAGCCTGTGTGCTGCGCAAAGGGCCTTCGGTGGTAACCGAAGGTCAAAAAAGCGGACGCCCCCCACCCCCGGTCATCCCGTGTCGACTGATGGACCCACAAATTACAATGTTTCGTGCGTGTGACAAGAATTGGGTTTTTCGACCCAAGTGGGCGAACATTTCGCCAACATAGCCTCAACATAGGCCCCAACATGGGTCAACATGGGGCCAACATAGGCCAAGATCGGGCCAACATGGGCCAACACAGGGCCAACCAACCTTCCTTGCCGGCGCCCGGCTGTCAGGCGTAAGCCTTTAAATTAAATAAACTCCATAGATCTGATCCAACTTAGACCAATGCTTCCTAGCTGGGGAATTTGATAGGTGGCCTTACCCGCCATGGCCCAGCATCCCATCCGCCAAGCTGCATAGCGTCGCTGCACGCCTGGCCACGCACAGATCTTGGACCAATCATCCACATCATATCGACAAAAATGAGTGTTTATCAGTGTTTCTCATTTTCATGATTTAGTTTCATTTATATATATATATATATATATATATACATGTGTATATATATATACATGTGTATATATATATATAAATACATGTGTATACATACATACATACATGCATTGCATTGCATTGCATTGCGTTGCGTTACATTACATTACATTACATTACAATACAATACAATACATTACAATACAATACAATACAACACAATACAATACAATACAATACAACACAATACAATACAATACAATACAACACAATTACATCACATTACATTACATTACATCACATCACATCACATAGCATGACATAACATAACATAACATAACATACATATGTGGGCCACGGTCAATATTTATCAATATTTGGTATGATTCTCACTCCTTATTCCCGAAAGCTCCTGCGAAGGGCTTTTCCCAAAGAACAACTACCAAATTCATCTACATAACATCTCTTTCTCACATCATCTTCACATACATCTCATACGAAACATCTACATCATCTACATCATCTACATCTACATCACCTAAACCATCTACATCATCTACATGATGTATACATCATCTATATTATATCATCAACATTTACATCAGGAGTTAATACTCAGGAGTTAATACTCAGGAGTTATGACTCAGGAGTTAAGCCTCAGGAGTTCTTACTCAGGAGTTTTTACTCAGGAGTTAAGCCTCAGGAGTTCTTACTCAGGAGTTATAAATATACTCAGGAGTTACTACTCAGGAGTAAGTTCTCAGGAGTTAGTTCTCAGGAGTTAAAACTCCTACCAAAAACTCCTACTTCTCAAGTTCTTCTAATNACTCAGGAGTTACTACTCAGGAGTAAGTTCTCAGGAGTTAGTTCTCAGGAGTTAAAACTCCTACCAAAAACTCCTACTTCTCAAGTTCTTCTAATTCTCCCTTAGGCGGCAGGGCAGTCAAATGCAGGGTTGCGAAACGCAACCCTTTCGCACGAAATGAGGGTCGATGTGCAAAAACTGAGGTAAAATTGCGATTTTCGCGGGCCTGCGCAACCCTTTCGCACGAAATGAGGGTCGATGTGCAAAAACTGAAGTAAAATCGCGATTTTTCCAGCGACCCGGGCCACCCTTTCGCACGAAATGAAGGTCGATGTGCAAAAACTGAGGTAAAATTGCGATTTGGAGATTTCAGATGTAACTCTTTCGCACGAAATGAAGGTCGATGTGCAAAAACTGGGGTAAATTTGCGATTTGGAGATCTCAGATGTAACCCTTTCGCACGAAATGAGGGTCGAAGTGCGAAAACTGAGGTAAAATTGCGATTTGGATGTGTCTCTGTAAAAGCTTATGCGTGTCAACGCCTTTCTGTGTGAAAGCTCCTGTGTGTAAACGTGTCTTGGTGTAAACGCTCTTCTGTGTAAAAGCTCCTGTGTGTAAACGCCTTTCTGTGTAAAAGCTTCTGTGTGTAAACNGCTCCTGTGTGTAAACGTGTCTTGGTGTAAACGCTCTTCTGTGTAAAAGCTCCTGTGTGTAAACGCCTTTCTGTGTAAAAGCTTCTGTGTGTAAACGCTTTTCTGTGCAAACGCTCCTGTGTGTAAACGTGTCTTGGTGTAATCGCTCTTCTGTGTGAAAGCTCCTGTGTGTAAACGCTTTTCTGTGTAAAAGTTCCTGTGTGTAAACGCCCTTCTGTGTGAAAGCTCCTGTGTGTAAACGCTTTTCTGTGTAAAAGTTCCTGTGTGTAAACGCCCTTCTGTGTGAAAGCTCCTGTGTGTAAACGCTTTTCCGTGTAAAAGTTCCTGTGTGTAAACGCCCTTCTGTGTGAAAGCTCCTGTGTGTAAAGCCGTCTGTGTTTAAACGCTCTTCTGTGTAAAAGCTCTTTGTGTGTAAACGTGTCTTGGTGTAAACGCTCTTCTGTGTGAAAGCTCCTGTGTGTAAACGCTTTTCTGTGTAAAAGTTCCTGTGTGTAAACGCCCTTCTNTTCTGTGTGAAAGCTCCTGTGTGTAAACGCTTTTCTGTGTAAAAGTTCCTGTGTGTAAACGCCCTTCTGTGTGAAAGCTCCTGTGTGTAAACGCTTTTCTGTGTGAAAGCTCCTGTGTGTAAAGACGTCTGTGTTTAAACGCTCTTCTGTGTAAAAGCTCTTTGTGTGTAAACGTGTGTTGGTGTAAACGCTCTTCTGTGTGAAAGCTCCCGTGTGTACACGCCTCTGTGTGTAAACGCTCTTCTGTGTGAAAGCCCCTGCGTGTAGACATGTCTTGGTGTAAACGCTCTTCTGTGTAAAAGCTCCTGTGTGTAAACGCCTCTGTGTGTAAAAGGTTTTCTGTGTAAAAGCTCCTNTGTAGACATGTCTTGGTGTAAACGCTCTTCTGTGTAAAAGCTCCTGTGTGTAAACGCCTCTGTGTGTAAAAGGTTTTCTGTGTAAAAGCTCCTGTGTGTGTAAAAGCTCCTGTGTGTAAACGCTTTTCTGTGTCAAAGCTCCTGTGTGTAAACGCTCTTCTGTGTAAAAGCTCCTGTGTGTACAGGCCCTTCTGTGTGAAAGCTCCTGTGTGTAAACGCTCTTCTGTGCGAAAGCACCTGTGTGTAAAGACGTCTGTGTGTAAAAGCTCTTCTGTGTAAAACCTCTTGTGTGTACACGTGTCTTGGTGTAAACGCTTTTCTGTGTAAAAGCTTCTGTGTGTAACCGTGTCTTGGTGTAAACGCTCTTCTGTGTATAAGCTGCTGTGTGTAAACGCCTCTGTGTGTAAAAGCTTTTCTGTGTGAAAGCTCCTGTGTGTAAAGGCGTCTGTGTGTAAAGGCGTCTGTATTTGGACGCGCTGCAAGAACGTTCAAGAGATTGACAAGGCTGGCATCAGATGTTGAAGTGTTACTGAATCTTTTTGCAGGATCAAAACATGGCAAACCGTATTTCACATCAGGAATCGGATGAAAACGGTGTTGTTTGAGTCCTTGATTTTTTGAAATCAGGGACTCAAAAAGGGTAATTTTGTAGTGTGTCCACGCAGAATCCTCAGGTACGTTACGTCACGAGAAATTCAAGCGTCACTTGAATGTTTTCCTTTTTGGGGGTATTGCAATAACCTCTGAGGACCCGACAAGGTCGGCGACGGAGGGTTTCTCAGGTGTAACTTAACGACGCAACATACATCGCGTATGGGATGTCACAGGCGAAACAGCACCCGTGTTCACTGTTTTCTGTGTTTGGACGCGCTGCAAGAACGTTCAAGAGATTGACAAGGCTGGCATCAGATGTTGAAGTGTTACTGAATCCTTTTGCAAGATCAAAACATGGCAAACCGTATTTCACATCAGAAATCGGATGAAAACGGTGTTGTTTGAGTCCTTGATTTTTTTTGAAAAAATCAGGGACTCAAAAAGGGTATCTGCAGTTGAATTTCCGCTATCGGCTCAAACCACATAGTGTTTTAACGGGCTCACATTCTCATAANTGAAAAAATCAGGGACTCAAAAAGGGTATCTGCAGTTGAATTTCCGCTATCGGCTCAAACCACATAGTGTTTTAACGGGCTCACATTCTCATAATTGTAGTATCATTTGCACATGTCTTCTTCCTTTTTTGTTGCTTCATGTCAGAACGCATTGAACACATGGCACAGTATCATGCATGTGCAGACTAACAGCATGCAACCTTTTCTCGTGTCCCGCCTGCCACTTGGCTACCCACGCTGGTTGTGACCGCAAGTCGTGCGGACGTTATATCATTCTTCGTCATTCATTCATCATCATTCATCGACATTCATTCATCTTCATTCATCGTCATCCATCAACATCATTCATTCAACGCTTTCTTGTCATCTTCTCCTGCCCAACTCTTTTCGTCTACTCTCTCCTGCTTTCCTTTCGGGCCACACTGTCGTCTAGTGTTCCTTCTGCATTTCAATATATTATGATGGTTTTCAACGAAAGAGATAGCTTCGGGACATTTTCGAGCTTGGCAAATCTCAAGCATCCAGCGAAGCCCGCAAAGACCCAGAAGCTTTGCTAGTTCAGCCATGTCTGCTGACCAATACGCCGGCAAAGATTGAGATTTGGGTTCTTGCTTATCTCTCATACAGATGGTGAATGCCTACACAAAGCATCGAATCAACTGCGTAACTTGGAAATATATTTTCATCTTTTTTTAAGATGAGCGAATGTTATCGTTTTTTGGTGAGTGCACTATCGTGTTCCAAGCCCAGCTCAATGTCCATAAAGAATAGAGATGTTTCGAACACTACTCTCCAGGAAACTAACTTTTGGCTGTAGCTCCTATCATTTTTTTCTAGTTTTTTCTATCATCTCATCCACCATCCCATCATCCACCCGTGGCCATGGCTGCGTGCCTCCCACGTGATCCACCTGCGCCTCGGGCACTCCGATGGCGGTCTTCGTCTTCCGCACCGGGCTCCTGCGCGCCCCAATTCCAACGGGTTCTTTTCCTGTCCCCATTAAAATGGCCATTTCAAGGAATACCCCATTTTCAATCATTTTCAGACAAACCCAATACATGTGTGTGATTGTATGATGTGTGATTGATCTATTGGGAACATTACCCGAAAAAAATGAAAACACGTATACATCTTTTTTTGGTGTGTGTGTGTGTGTTTTGGTGATCAGTGGCATGATATACGATAAATGGCTTTGTGTACGCATTGGGCACTGGTACAAAGTTCGTGTGGGTGGAATTGCTGTCATCTACGTACCTACAACACATCCAGAGTCCAGAGTGGGTAGTGGGGAGAAAGCCAACAAACGAAGGCACCAGGTATGCAAAGTTATGCAAATACTAGAACAATTCATTGGCTACCGGCTTCTCGAATAGTTTTGAGGGAAGTGTCGGTGAGAATGGGTGCTGTCAACCTTGCACTACATCGAGGGCCAGCGAAAACACCACCTACAGATTGTCCATCTCTTTGTCCAGTTGTTTGCTCATTTCTTGTTCAATTGCCAGAGGCTACTTGGGGATCTCATAAGATCTTGGGCTATCCCTCCGTTTGCCCATGAGGTACCCATAGGTACCCGTAGGTACCCGGCTCGAGGTGGCTGTCCTGTCAGCGCTCTCCGCGCGCCTTTCAAAGTCGCAAGGATCACCTCAAAGTCGACCAACGACTGGGATCAGCATCCAAACAGCTACAGCAACTGGCCTTGACATGATTTTTCAAGAAGTATCAAGAAGTGTCATAACTGGTTTTAATGAAGAAAAGACATTGCTTTGTTTTTCTCAATGTTCTTGCCTAATGACTATAGGCGAGATAGAGTATAGATGAGTATAGATATCCACGCGGATTTGCAAAATCGATCAAAACGATGTTGAGACACTCTTGGAGGCTTCTACTCCAACGTGGATCATGGAACCGGTGGGGAGAGACTCCCATAGACCATAAACCCAAAGCATGGGACAGATCTAAACACCTTAAAGTTTGTGGCCCAAAAACATTGAATTGTATTGAATTAAGATGAAGTAATTTCATCCAATTTTGGCGACCCAGGGCTCGCCCGCATTTTCGACAGACACATGTGCATCCATGCCACTCTCTTCATCGGAAGAACGTACACCTGCACTGCATTGAGTGGGGGCGAGCAGCTGTGGAAAGTGGCATGCTGAGAATACGAAAAAGAAATGCGACCATGCAGTTGGCACACCTCAAACCCTTCACCCTGTACACTAGTGCATCTGCCTATGAAGTGCCCTGCATTTCCCAGATCTAGAGAGATCCAGCAGAGAGGTTCATGCGGGGCCTGGCTGGCCCTCTCGCCGTCGTTCCATTTCTTTCTTCCTCTTCCATTCCTTTCTCCATTCCTGGTGCCACCGAGTCACTGGGCTGCATTGTAAATAGATTCAAATGTATAGCAGAACTGCTGCACAAATATCATGTACATGTTACATGTGTATACACACACATGTGTGTGTGTGATTCCGTGTGCGATTGTATGCGTGTATGCGTGTCAATCCATGTATATATATATATACATACTAATATATAATCATATATAAAGATAGATTGATAGATAGGTTGCTAAATTGATAGATTGATAGATAGATAGATAGATAGGTAGGTAGGTAGATAGATAGATAGGGGCTAGATAGGGGCTAGATAGGGGCTAGATATGAATAGATATGCATAGATATGAATAGACATGAATAGATATGAATAGATATGAATAGATATGAATAGATATGAATAGATATGAATAGATATGAATAGATATGAATAGATATGAATAGATATGAATTGCATAGATATGATATCATGGGGGTGATGGAAAGGTCCCCGGCGAGGTCCTCCCTTTTTCTCTTCTCTTCGCGTTTCTTTCTTCTTCTTACTTCAGATGAGTCATCGCTGTCATAAAATCCTCAGCAACACATCCACTCCTCCGTCACCAAAAACAGAAAAGAAAATCTAAAACAGCAAGCCCCAGCAAGGTCGATTGCGCATATGGACTTTTGATGAATTTGCGAATCAAACATGTTGCACACATTGAAGGTACGGCTTCTTTCTCTTCTGAACCGCTCAGCAGTCTTCCATGTGTATCTCTGGACTGATGTGACAGACACTGCACTGATCTGCACTGCCGACGAAATACTATATTGGGATTCTTCCCAATGCTGGGTATCCTCAATGAATGCTACATATCTATCCGGCTGTCACTCTTCATATCTGTATATGTATATCTATCTATCTATCTATCTATCTATCTATCTATCTATCTATCTATCTATCTATCTATCTATCTATCTATCTATCTATCTATCTATCT
>BGPT01002364.1:821-12745 GCA_003297045.1 Symbiodinium sp. clade C Y103 | reverse complement strand
GTATGTATGTATGTATGTATGTATGTATGTATGTATGTATGTATGTATGTATGTATGTATGTATGTATGTATGTATGTATGTATGTGTGTATGTGTGTGCGCGCGCGTAAAATACATATATAGATAATTGCACATTTATCAATCTGCATGACAATGATGCCTCGTCTAGTGATTAGTTTACAATGACGAGAGTTGCCGCTACTATTGTACAGCTGATGCCAAAAATCCCATCAGAAAGCCTTTGGTGGTATCCAGCAATCTGGCAAACGCATTGATGAGCCGTCCCGAATTTATCCAAGTATGCCATTTAGGCTTCCAGCCATACCAGGAGCATGGGATTCACAGTGTATAAATTTGTTGTCGGGTTTACCAGACCCTGGATTATGAATCCCTGGGGAGTGCCCTAGGGCTTCTGCCTCAGGCGAGCATTTTGCATCAATGGCCATGCCTGCGGTGGATCGATGTCAACGGGGGGATGTGCATCCCAGATAGACGGTGGTTTGCAACCCATAATCATATACAATCTATATCTATATATATGTATAATCTGTATAATTTCATATATCACGCAATAACTATAACCCATATGCTTTTGCTCGGGCCTAATACGGTTAACGCCCACTTGCAATGCCTGGGACGCACCACCTTGAAGTGTATCCAAGTGTCAAGTGCCTTGAAAACCACTGTGACAGCACTCTGGGGCGCCGGACTGCGAGCTTCCAAGCTCTTGGCATTGGAAGCTTTGGAAGCCTGGAAGCGTTTCACGAGCTGACCTTCTGTCATAAGATCATCGGACTTTTTCCCTTTCATGAAATGCAAACATTGTAAACCTTGGAGACATGACGCATGTTGATATGTCTTTGCAGCATGTTTGCAGCATGCCTTGATGTATCGATTCGTGGTTACGACTCGCTCGTCCAACTGGGCTGCCGAGCTCTCTCTTTTTTCTCTTGACCTTACCACAATTGGCTATGCGGCATGTGTAACTTTGGTTCAAGGCAAAAAATTGGCGAAGCTTGAAGTCCGGCATTTGGGCCCTCAAACATTGATATGAATATGTGGTTCCACGTGTTTGTATGTTTGTACGTGCGCAGTGATCTTCTGTACATGTATTTATCAACTTAGTTTAACGTAATGCGACGTAGAGTAATCGTATCTAATCCAATCCAATCTGTGAATTCTATGCTCCAAACTGAGGCTCAAGCTTTTCACCTTTTTCAGCTGCTTTGCCATCGCAGAACCTGACTAAGTCTCACCCCAGCGGCCCCAACAAGATTGTCCTGGTTGGGGTCTTGTACATCCACCCATCATCTTAGAATCTTGGTTCAGAACCCAAAAAAAACTGTCAGCAATAGTCCACCGAAGTAAGAATAAACAAAGCAGTTTAAGCACTGGAGGACGCCCGCCGTCACTGCTGTGTCAGCAGCTGGGACACCCCACTGTCCATGGTCAACAGTGTCGTCATCCTCCCCTTGAACAAACCACCAGCGCCGGACTCTCCTGGCACACGCGAGCTGCAGCTCAGACAACTGAGCACATCATGGGGAGCTGGTATGACAATACGTGCTCCAAATTATTCATCGACTATCAATGTATTTAAATACTACTGTGACTAAAAACAACTTTGATAATTCGATGCTTGATTCTACAAAAGAATCAAGCAAAGTCAATTGACGCTTCATTATATGGTGGTGAGTGAATTCATGGTGAAACCATGGTTGATATCTCCGAGCCTTGGCCCAATTGGCTTGTCGGCCAGCCCTGCGGCGTTTCACTTTTCTGCGTGGGTTGGTGAGTTGGGATGGTTCCATAGGGATATAATGCGGAGATGATAATTGGAGATATGCCATGATATAACTTGATATAGCCACCACATACGTACATCCAAATACCACCAATATGGGACAAAAAGATCACCCAAGGAAAATTGATGCTTACCTTCCCTCCAACTGACATAGACCCTGCCACTTCTTGGGTTTGGAAGTTGGAAGACTACTTTCCTTTTGGCGATTCCCGGGGTCCATGTTTCCTGCAACGATGAACATCAAATAATCGAAAAAACTGAAGCAAATCTGTGGGCCCTTGGGTGTTCAAATAAAGTAGTCGGGCACATTCGAACCGGCACAACAACCCAGGAGCCTATACCAAAAGAATCAGAATGAAAAATATATTGTGATGCTCTGTATATGCATGTGTATATATATATATATATAATTATGTGTATATGTATACATATATATATATATATGATTATATATATATATATATACATGTGTGTGTGTATCTCTATCAGTAAAATGTGGCTAATGTAGGCTGGACGGAGATCTCATATCTGAAAACCGGATGGGATGGAATGGGCGAGGTGATCCAAATCCTGTACCCCAACTGTGCGACTTTGGGCGTTGCAGCAGGGCCTGATTGGGGTTGGCCTGCATTTGCCTTGGTGCAAGGTTGGTGCAGAATGGCAGGCTAGCTACAGTCTGGCCACCTGGCAAAGTCTGTCAACTTCTCGATGAGACCAGTCACTGTTAAGCTTCTTGAAAGGGCATCTGTCAACAAAATGGAGGCACAGATACGCTATGACAAAGCCCACAAGAGTCATCAAATGTTCTGTAGTTTTTTCCAGTCTTGGATTTCATAAGGGTGGGTGTGTTTTCTCGGTCAATGACAATGGCGACCGTTTTTCTTGATGATTTCCTCGTATTAAACCGCTGTAAGATTGTAAGCGAATATCAGTACACACCCAGGTTGTTATTGGAGTTCAGCATCTTCTGGTGGCCATCCACAATCTGCTTCCAAGTTCCCAAATTTTCTTGAATTTTGCACATGGATATATGGAGGTTTCATAAAATGGGGGACCCCAAAATCATCCAAATTATTGGTTATTATCAATGGGGAAACCAATGGTTCGAGGTACCCGTATTTTAGGATTGCCCCCGTATGAATACATAGGAACATTATCTATTCAGTCGTTTCATTATCTTTGTCTTGCTGTTTTGTTGGCCCTCATTGCACGTCCCACGTGTGTCATCTCATCTTTTCCTTGGCCACTACTGCACTTGTTGCCTATCACATGGCGATGTGCCAGACCTTTTGACTTAGACACCGGCCTGCTTGGTCTACATGCATGTCCATTCTGTTTTCAGTTCCAGAGTCATTGCGGTCCAACAAGTCTTGCAGCCTAATCGGATTTTACACATTTGTGTTGGCCAATGTAACGAAAATGGTCACGGATTCTAGCTGTCAACAGCCAAACAATCCACCCATTTCTGGTAGTCAACCAATTCACCAGTGGTCAACCATAGAATGAAAAATCCATACGCCAACAATTATGTCAAGTACATTAATCATCGCCAAGCCATTAGTGAACCATAATATACCATAATAATATCCATTGGTGGATACATCATTATCAACCATTGACCATAACTAATATGAATATTAACCATTCTGTGATATTAACTATTGATATCAACCCTTCATATCCATTAACCATGGTTAATAATTCACCATTAATAATCATATGAGTGATATCAACCATTGATGGTTAGTGATATCAACTATCTCCACTAACCATCACTAACCCATTGACAGAGCCAAGAAGCAGCTCCTTGGAGCCGCGTTTCGTGGCAGCCGATCTCAACTTTGGCGATGCGGGCGCCTGCGTTGCGGGGGGGTGGTGCCGATGATTTTCTCATGGGATATGGCCATGGTTGGGTTCTACCCTGAAATATGTATAGATATGTTAGATATTGTTAGATCATTATAGATCATTCATTTTCGGAGATGCATTTCGATGATTTTGAATGATATACAAATTGCAAACGGAGAATCTTCTGCCAACTCCCAAGTGCTTTCAGACCTCAAGTGAGGAATACCGGATAATACCGGAATACCCCTGTTTTTCCCAGTGCTTCCGTAAAGAAGGTAAGATGGTTCCATAATTTCATCTGGTCCCTGGTTTCTGTTGGTTTCAATAGGAATGACAGGGAATGACAATGTTCCTAGGCCTCAGAGGAGCGTCCCAGGGTCGATCCCATGTTGGAAGACCTGGACAGGGAGGTTCCTGTGTCACCTGGGCCAGGTGGAGATGATGGAGGAGAAAGGTTTGGGCAAATGGAAATGGACAAAGTATGGACATGGTGAAATTATGAAATGACACTTTCTTTGGGATTTCAATTGGCCAATTGGCCACAATTGGCCGAAAAATTGATGGCCCGGCTGCCCAGATTTTCTCAGTATGTAACATGGTAGAAACATATAGAAACATATACTGTAGAAACTGTCAAGTTTGAGCTTTGCGAAGTAGCTAACGATGCCAACTTTGACCCATCATACAACTCTTGGAAGTTCCCCATGGCCCCAGTGGCCCATCCCTTGGAGGAGCCTAGATTCCGCGTCTGCGACTGCATGGTGTGCGGTCGTTTCGGCAGATTGGTCGGCCGAGACGAGCCCTGCGTGGAGACTGGCACCGGATGGAAGATGGAAGGTACATCAGGTACATCATCTACTCTCCATACAAACTACTGTAACATATAACTATGGAACATGGATCAAATGGTCCATTTAGAATTTAGATCCATTTAGATTATTTACCCATTGAAAATGGTGATTCTCCAGGGCTATGGTGGTTTACCAAGGGAATCTTTGTTGAAGTTTAGGAGGGGTTGTGAGTGGACTTTGTAGCTACAGCCCAGGTTAGCACCCCATACCATCGACGAGGAAAATTCGATATATGCGTGCGGTATAGATCAGAACTATAGTTGAACTGAGTGTTGAACACATACATACAAACACATTACAACTATATTATATACGTTGTAAGCTCGTGTTGTTGCCAATTGCTTGTACGGACTGTCTTGTTGCCAATTGCTGGTACGGACCCGTACACCATTGATCACCATTGAACATCTAAAATGAAACAACAAAGCACTTCGCGACACGCAATCCTGCTTTTTTGTCTGACTGGATGGGTGGTGGCTGCTTCTGCTTCATCAAGGACGATCTGCGACCTTGGAAGGAAACACAACAGGTTTCCCTGGAACCACCAGGGCGGGGTGTCCGAAGCCCTCCCCAAATTCCTATGTCCAATCCCCATCAGACCCAGTAACAACTCTGGACTTCCCTGCGACATTCTGACCTGGTAATTACTAAGACGGCACCAATTTGTACACAGTGTCCAAACTAAAATCTGAGCGCGTTCGCACTTCACCCGCAGCTTCTGCAAGCTTCGCACTCTTTTTGTGTTGACGATTGCTGGCTGTTTGCAGACCCCGACTCCAAAACCACCAACGAGAAAGGGGGAATGTTGCGGCGTTGGATGCACGGTTTATTGTGCATTGAAACATTCACAGCAGAAGAAGGGCATCGAAAAGGAACATCCGTGGAACATCATTGCGGATTCTCAGCTGCAATCATGGACCCTGGTGATGATGGCGATTTGATGGCGGTTTCTGTGGCGTTTTTTCTTGGGGTGGCCGAAGGCTTGGTTGGCGGGTCCCTTCACACCTCTTCCGCTCTCGAAGCTGGCAGGGCCAGGAGAATTGAAGCTATGGTCGCAGGCTGTCGGGCCTCGAAATTAAAAAGGTCTACTGAGTCTACTGGGTCTAATGACTTCCACGGTCCACTATATAAACTTAATATCCTGGAACCCGCCATGGGTGTGCGCAACTCAAAAAGCGTTTATTCGGAGGTGGTCCAGTTTCATTGTTTTTTCATGCCGTGCTTCAAGGACCTTATGGCGCCCAAATGTCATGCAATATCCGCTATATGTGGAGGGGCACGGCGTGGGATGGCATATTAAAACGGTCAAACCAGGGGTTGACAGGCTGAGCCAAGCCAACTCACTGTGGCATCACCGATTTGCTGCGGATGATCATGTCATGGTGATGATTAAATTGACCTATCTTGACCTTGCCAGGTGTAGATACGATTGGGCAGTGTTGACTGCCTGTAGTATCCCAGAGTTTTACCTGGTGTCGAAACATTGGAACTCTAGTGCAATGTGGCATGGGTCAAATTCTCATCATGTTCTTAAAAATGTTCAGCGTCAGGTGGCCGGACCCCCTGCTGACCATGCAAGACACGAACTGAACTATGGGGTCTCTCCATTGGGCACAGCAATGACATTTCCTAAGTGTCTGCGCACTGGGTCCCCTTTCCGATCAGCGAAAGTTGCTGAAGTGCTTGCACCAATCTTGACTACAGCTGCTGGTTTTGTCGGTTGGGGCAGCAACCAAGGAAATTCATGAGGCTTGAAAGTATGAGCCCAAACGCCACTTACAACCCCACTACTCCGCCACTCAGTGTGAAAGTCAACTAGGGGATAGCACCCAATTGTCATTCCATTGTCAATTGTTCGGCATCAAACTATCAAAATATTGAAAAGGATCTGAAACCAGCGGCCAGTGGCTGCATTCAACACCTTTAACCAACGGATCAACTCAGCGGCTCGCGTTGAAAGGGAACCCACATGGCAGTGGTGCTGGCTCTACCCGACGACCAGTCATCAGGGTGAAACGAAATGCCCCTAGAAGATGGCACCCTGGAAGGAGGATTCCAGGATGGAACGTCCAATATGTCATAAATCGTCATTTGAACATGGAAAGGCAAGAGTCATGGACGAAGCAAGGATAAATAAGTTCTTGGAGTGGGGCAACTGCCGCGAAAGAGCAAGTACGGTATACAGTTTGATTTCCTGTCCAATGGATGCAACCAATTTGAAACCCCAAGAGTAATATACCTTGTGCTCAATGTTCAATGGGTCAAATGAGCATATCCACATCTCCACTGGGCTTTCTGGCTATGTTCTCAAACCATCAGGCTAGCAGGGTCGCAAAATTCCATTTCATCAACAAAAGAAGATCTGTATATGCCTATGATCCATAATTGGCTGCAGTTCTCCCCTTTTGTCCCTCAATGTCTCCCATATCCAAACCTGGTTGAGAGACCTACCTTGAATTGATTTCATTTAAAATGACTAGAAAAGCTTGCCTTCTGTCATTTTTCCTCGGACCAATGACCAATGGGTTTCCGTCAACTTTCTTTCAGACCAATGCTGTGATTGTGCAAAGTAAATCCATCATTTGGTGGAGGACCCACACTTGGGCATCCAAAAAAATAGGCTGGGTTACCACAATACAGCTTGACAACAAGCTGTAAACACAACCATCAAAAACCATCAAGTTATCATTCAATATGGCCTGGTTTACCACCAAATACCTCCATCAAAGAAGAACATCAAATAACCACTCATTGAAAAATCTGAGATTCAGTTCAACAGGTTTAACATCAACTAACCACTCAGAGTCTCAGAGGTGTAGAAATTTCATAGAATGTCTTCTGATGTCTTCTGGATCCTGGACCTCTAACCCGGACGCACATCTCGAGCCGTCTCTTTGGGCCCCGTCCGGGAGGCTCGGCGGTCGAACTGCCAAAACTGCGCCGAGCAAAACTCGGCAGTTCGTGGCCAGCTATGAGCACCGCGGCACGGTTCGAAAACCCCCCGGATGTCGGGGCACGATGAAAATGATGAAATCGGGAGATTTCAACAATCCGAATGGAAGATATCACTCTTGAATTATTTCTGGATAGAAACACCATCTAAAATTTGGCTTGAAGAACGCGATGGATCAATAGATTGGTTTGAGTTTAAGGGAGACTTTGCGGGAAACCGGGTTGTTTCCATCAAATATAGTATAAAATAGTATAAAGGGGTCCTTTCATTTTTATTCATTTTTCCCAGCCACGAATTCTGGGAACCGATCAATGGATCAATGGATCCGTGTGGATTATATTGGTGGAAAGGCAACAACGTTCATCCATACATCAATTGGGAACTGTAGTGAGTCATATCATATCCATCGTATTATGTGCAAGCTTTGCGTAAGAACTAGGATGACTATTTTCACCCAACTTTCAAGACTGGCATGAGCTTCGGCTCGTCTCAACCTTTCGGCGTTGTTCGACTGGTTGTTCGAAGTGTTTCGTTGAGGGCGCATCTTAGGTTGAAATATATGATAAAATCCCTGTCATAGGCGGAGGATTTCAGGCGTTTCAAAACGGGCAATCTTTTTGAAGATAATCTAGGATAATTTTAGTCTATTTTAGTATAATTTAGTGGTTTCCTCAGCCGGTTGGCAGGATACTCAATACAAGATCATGCAAGGTGATTCATGATGTCCTACAATGTTGTTGCATCCATACTGATTATATACTTAAAGGGGAATGCGCAGCGGGTTCCATAGCTGGCGTAGCGGAGATTTCGTGGCGACAGGCAGATGCCAAGGCCGATTTGATTCTCACAGATTTGGCTAAATTATCATGATTCTATGAGACGATATCAGCTTCCCAACAACTCTCTCCCATAAGGCGGCCCCCTTCAACAAGAGTAAGGAGTAAGGGTCTTGTAAACCCTCAGGAAGCTGTCGTGGTGGTTGATGACCCTTTAATAGATCATTCTTTGAGGGGGCACTCAGCGTTCACATCAAAACGGAGAGAATGAACATCAACATAAATACAAACATGCACCATTGGGCAGTGTGTCCTAAGGCCATCAACATCCTTCCGTCACTGTGGGCTGCGCAGTCTAATGTACTTTGGATTGCGGGCTGGCGGGGGCTGTTACCCCAGCAGAACAGCAAAGTGCGGCTTTCCATGACTTGCAGTGCATTCCGGTGGGATGCAGAAACCCTGCATATAGTTCATTGTAGTTCAACTATTGAGACAAGCGTGAAAACACCTCCAGCGCACTGCAAAACATCAGGAAAGCAGGTGCGCGAGCACAAGGCTTGCGCCTTCAACTGGGCTAAACCATTGGTTTTTCGGGCACGGCACACTGGGCCGTTCTTGGGGGCCACTGCTTTCCACAGGCTTTGTGGCTCATCTTTTGGTTCATCTTTGGGTGGCCTTGTAACACCTTTCTGCTTGACATGGGCATGGGTCAGAAGTTCAAACCCTTTACAAACAAACAAAAAAGGGTAACTTTGCTGTTTTGGACCATTAAAGCATGGCGTATTCTTTTCGCTTTTGTTCTGACCCACGCTCACATCTTCGCCTGTTTGGTGTGGCCCCTCGGATTTCGAATTGCTGCAGCTCTGAAGCTGGACTGATGCGCCCGAAGCGAAAGGCTAACTGACTTATGAAGCATCAAACCTTGGACGATTTTACTTGTCGAAGCCCGCCTTCTTTAATACACCCATCATACCTAAGCCTGGGCCATGATTGCGAATTAGCTACTTAGATGACTACTCAGGACCTTCACTAAATCGCCAACCAGCAATGAGAAGTAATCCAGTTGTCGGGAAAAAAAGGAAAAACACAGTCGAACGCCATGGATGTATAGATTGTATGGATATTGAGGGACTTACAAACCTATAGAGCCTAGTCTCGAAATGGGATGCTCATCCAACGAGATTTAATGGAATGTACCCAGTGGTAGTTGAAGCCCTGCCCTGAGCGCACCAGAGACTGTCCACCGAATCTCACGGTCGAGATTTTTTAGAACCTGTGCAGCGCACGAAAGTTGGAGCAGCAGTGGAAACATATGGAAAGTCCATTATAGATGAGTGCCACCCAATGCCATAAACCTATATACCATTTGGGATGGTTTATATAGACCACCGATAAAAGTTTGATTTTGGGGATGGTTTACTATTGGGTTTACCACACTATAGATCCCTTTCACTCGGTTCCTCGCAGCCAAGTTGCTCAACAAACACTGGGACAATGGGATCAACGTGGCACCAGGATTCCGATTGATGATTGGATCTATGATGGACAACGATGGACCCATTCTTTTACGGACAAGCTCCGCATCAAAGTGCGAAGTGTGAGCCAACTAAACTGGATCTTAATCTTCCTCGCAGTTGCACTCAGTCTTCATCTTGGTCCCGCAAAGTCTTTGGCCAGAATATTTGGATATATTTGGCCACAAAACTCACTGACATCTCTCACTATATCCAACCAACCTATCTGCAACCAAGCCAATTCTGGGTGAAATCCCCCCAATGAAATCCCACATTTTCTAGAAGTTCGTTTCCAGGGTTTCTAGATAATTATTAACCACTCATAAGGGGCTTATTCTATAACCAGCCTTGGGGTCACCGGGTCACCCTTCAGGGGTTAGGCACCTCAGATCTGCCAGTTTGGGGCAGAAAAGCGGCTGGGCCTTGGCTCTGGCGGAGCCACCAGACATGGGGAACCATGATTGACTAAGAAAAATGGTGGCATATGACAATTTTGCAATGGCATGTGATGTGTATATATATATATATATATCGTGATTATATATGATTATATATATATATGTGTGTGTGTGTGTCTGTGCGTGTGTGTGTGTGTGCGACTTGTGTATACATATATATATGTGTGTGTGTGTATGTATATATATATATATGTGTGTGTGTGTCTGTGCGTGTGTGTGTGTGTGCGACTTGTGTATACATATGCATATATATATATATGTGTGTGTGTGTCTTTGTGTGTGTGTCTGTGCGTGTGTGTGTGTGCGACTTGTGTATACATATGTGTATATATATATATATGTACATATGTGTGTGTGTGTGTGTCTGTGCGTGTGTGTGTGTGTGTGCGACTTGTGTATACATATATATATATATATGTGTGTACATACATATATAATCATATATGTGTGTGTGTGTGTCATTTGTCATCATAATGTCATCATAATCTCATCACTATCATCCTATTTGTTTTGATGTCTATGGGGTTTTGACCAGCCACTGGTTGGTGGTTGGCCCAGCGATGCCGCCCAGGTGCGCTTGGTAACTCGTAATGTTGCTGCCTTGGTCAAGCGGATTCCCAGGATGAATGTGTGGAGAAAAAAGACCCGACACTGCGAAGCAATCACTGACAACACTGTTTGATAAGGCTCAATTTGAAGATTTAGTTGGAACGCCTCAACCTGTTTCTGGATCTTTGGACAAATCTGGGGCTCCTACCATGCTCGTGGCTGCTGTAAACTCCGTCGAAACCATCACATCCTCCGTAAGTGCTGCTTCCGTAGGTGGTGTTGCCTCGAGGCCCACAGCCATGGCATGGCTATTCCAAACCCAACTGAAAGGATGAAAGAGGATCGAAAGCTCGTAGGCCAACCCACCATGCATCGTAAGGTAGCAATCAACAGAACTTTGATTGTCTCAGAGATAGGGATATGTGTTCACGAACCCATCAACCAGGATGGTTGACATATGTCTCTCTGTGTTTCGTAAGAATATGTTTCATTATGTTCCTACTTATGATTCATATCCATTGATTGACCTCTATATCATAGATTGATAGTTGCACATATTTGCACCCAATATGTCCAGCTGCTGGGGCCCGGGCCACCCCAATTGCCATCCCAATTGGTGCCATACTGCCTGTCCCAGGCATAGGATTCCGTGCTCCAAGTAGCCTCGCTGTCGGAGAGGACATTCAGTTGAAATTGGATTGAACACTGGATTGGTTAAAGGGAAATTTTACAGGAAACCATGGTTTTTACCATCAAAAATAGGGGTTTCCTGTAAATTTTCCCATTAACCAATCCAGTGAACATTCTTAAACGACCTAATTCTTACCTGAGAACCCCTCTTTTAATTGCTACTGTATTAAATGGTAGGAAATACCACCTTGATAATAGGAAAGATCGTGAAATATCATCTTGTGCAATTCCACCAGGAGGATGAACCCTTCCCCATGCTATCACGGCCCGTGGCCAAACTTCCCACATCCCTCCGCCTGAGAATGCCAATTGCTCTCAGACCATCCTGCGAGCGGACAGAAAAACCTACACCTCCTGACCTCGTCATTGCCTAAACACCAAAAGCCAGGTTTGTACTGACCAGGTCGGGTAAGGTCGGTCAAAATATTTTGGCGTACCTACCCTAACTAGCCAAAAGTAAGCAATAAAATCAAGGGGCCTT
>BGPT01002363.1:74156-87358 GCA_003297045.1 Symbiodinium sp. clade C Y103 | reverse complement strand
TTCCACCTGTTTGAAAGTTCTACCAGATTTGTTGGTGAAATTACGCTGCGGGAAACCTCCGCCGAGCTTACAAGACATGGCTGTCATTTCATGAACGCCCTCGTCCCGGCTCTGCAGCATGTTCAGGATGTGATACCGGATTTCATCATCACCCCAGGCAAGTCCATGTGCTTGGATCAAATCAATACGTTCCCTGATGGACATGCACTGATGAGCATACCCACCAGCACCACCAAAACCAATCGAAACTCTGGGAGCAGAACCGGACGACCACGATTCAGAATCTCCCCTGGCCAAGTGCCAAGGCCGGCGAACTATTTCGGGCATGCTTCTAAACCAATTGAATGCAATGCTCCACTCAAGTTCCACTTGTTGGTCTTCTATGTTGTTGTATGGAATCCTGTAAAAGGTTATTGATGTATCAACGAATCTCTGGCGTGATGTTAAATGCCGATCAATTGCAACCTCCTCTGCATGAGAACGCATTGTGTCCATCTGAGTGAAGGCCATGGTTCGTTTTCCAACTTACAGATACCTTGGACCCAAATTACTGCGAGACTTTGTCCTCAGCGAGAAAGTGTTTAGTCAACATACAGCACTTTCCTCGGATAAGCAGATACCATGCATTTAGTGAGAAAGTCTCTAGTCAACCTGCTGCCAAGCGAATTTACTTCATCGTGTTCCAGTCCAGTTACATTTGTTAGTTTTCAACGTTGTTTTACGAAATGGTTGAGAGAGTTTTATCAACAAAGAAGCATGCGAGTCTGTTTTTGCACTCCGTGATGCCTTCAGAAAAGGAACAACAAACGTGATCCACGGCAATGATCCTTGAAGCAAACATCGGCAACTGAAATGACATAATTCTTTTCATTGCGCGGACACAAGATGGAGTCGTGACCATTTTCTACGGTGAATACGTATCGCTCAGACAGTTCTGGCTGCAACACACATTCTTTNTCTTTTCATTGCGCGGACACAAGATGGAGTCGTGACCATTTTCTACGGTGAATACGTATCGCTCAGACAGTTCTGGCTGCAACACACATTCTTTGCCGTAGAAATTAAAATGCTGCGTTGGAGCTTGAAGGACANCCATTTTCTACGGTGAATACGTATCGCTCAGACAGTTCTGGCTGCAACACACATTCTTTGCCGTAGAAATTAAAATGCTGCGTTGGAGCTTGAAGGACACGCAGGCAATTTCGCCTTTTCGGCGATGAGCCACGTGGAAATCCATCGCCATCTCAGGCACAACACTGCGACGGCAGTTGCTGCCAATTTCTGAATTTCCGTGTGCGTCATTTCAAATCCGTGAAATTGCAGGGTTCGACGCCAAGACATGTGTTCTTGCCTTTTATCATGATGAGGATTTGCACCAGCCCTAGGAAGCATCCATTCTTTCAGGGCTTGAGTTGCCTGAAAAATGTAATCGTCTTTCAACCCAAATCTGCAATTCAGGCCGTCGTCGCCAGTATAAAACCATGTTGGCTGAAACACTCTGGCCAGTTGGGCCACTCGCTCGGGTGCTGCGAAATTGTAGGCACCTTGTTCTGTGTTGCTCCAGCACTTGTTCTTTTTCAGCAGCGCCGGATCATCTGGTTTGTGAATCCGTTCCAGCGGCAGCATATTGTGATCCATCGACGTTGTGCGACTCCAACGTCTTTTTTTTTCACAAACGTTTGGTCTATTTCATGTCTATGTGAGAACACATCCCACGACGTCGTGCCGATGCACGCTGCAGCTGTTCTGTCATCCATCACAACAAAACCAAAATTAATATGATTTTCTTTTCTCGTGCTCAGACAGCTCTGGCTGCAGCAAGAAAAGAATACTTANTGCAGCTGTTCTGTCATCCATCACAACAAAACCAAAATTAATATGATTTTCTTTTCTCGTGCTCAGACAGCTCTGGCTGCAGCAAGAAAAGAATACTTAAACCAGAACATATGCTTAAAAATGGTGAACAAAACAGCAAACAACAGTGCATGAAACTCACCAAACTACAGATGATGTCTGCCTCAAGAACATGTAAATATCTTCAAACGCATCACATATCTTCAAAAGAGTGATCTCATTCGCATCCTCATGATCAAAATCCACCCCATCCTCACTCTCATCTTCATCCTCCTCCTCCTTCTCATCCTCATTCTCATCTTCATCCTCATCCTTATGATCAAAATCTTCCCCAACCTCAACTTCATCCTCATCTTCATCCTCAGCCTCATCCTCCTCCTCAACTTCATCCTCGTCGTCATCCTCATCTTCATCCTCCTCCTCATCCTCCTCCTCAACTTCATCCTCCTCTTCATCCTCATCTTCATTCTCATCCTGAACTTCAACCTCATCTTCATCCTCATCNCTCCTCAACTTCATCCTCCTCTTCATCCTCATCTTCATTCTCATCCTGAACTTCAACCTCATCTTCATCCTCATCTTCATCCTCATCTTCATCCTCATCTTCATCCTCATCGTCAACTTCATCCTCATCTCCATCCTCANCTTCAACCTCATCTTCATCCTCATCTTCATCCTCATCTTCATCCTCCTCGCCAACTTCATCCTCATCTCCATCCTCATCCTCAACTTCATCCCCATCTTTATCCTCGTCCTCATCCTCATTTCAATCTCATCCTCATCCTCATCCGCATAATCAAAACTCATCCTCAACCTCAACTTCATCCTCATCTTCATCCTCACCGTCATCCTCATCCACAGTTTTAAAGTCACACACAGACCCTTTTGCACACCGACGCTTTTACACACAAATGCTTTTACACACAGACCTTTTTACACACAGCTGCTTTTACACACAAACCCTTTTGCACAGACGCTCTTACACACAGACCCTTTTACACACAGACGCTTTTACACACAGACGCTTTGANTTTTACACACAGCTGCTTTTACACACAAACCCTTTTGCACAGACGCTCTTACACACAGACCCTTTTACACACAGACGCTTTTACACACAGACGCTTTGACACACAGAAGCTTTTACACACAGACGCTTTTACACACAGACCCNNACAGACCCTTTTACACACAGACCCTTTTACACACAAGCCCTTTTACACACAAGACCTTTTACACACAGACGCTTTTACACAAGCCCTTTTACACACTAGCCATTTTACACACAGACGCTTTTACACATACACGCTTTTCCACACACACGCTTTCAGACACAGACGCTTCTACACAAAAGCTTTTACACAGACGCTTTTACACACAACGCAGATGCTTTTACACACAGGCGCTTTTACACACAAACCCTTTTACACACAGGCCCTTTTCCACACACAAGCTTTTACACACAGACCCTTTTACACACAGACGCTTTTACACACAGACGCTTTTACACACAGACGCTTTTACACACAGACGCTTTTACACACAGACCCTNTACACACAGACCCTTTTACACACAGACGCTTTTACACACAGACGCTTTTACACACAGACGCTTTTACACACAGACGCTTTTACACACAGACCCTTTTACCCACAGACCCTTTTACACACAGACCCTTTTACACACAAGCCCTTTTACACACAAGACCTTTTACACACAGACGCTTTTACACAAGCCCTTTTACACACTANACAGACCCTTTTACACACAGACCCTTTTACACACAAGCCCTTTTACACACAAGACCTTTTACACACAGACGCTTTTACACAAGCCCTTTTACACACTAGTCACTAGCCATTTTACACACAGACGCTTTTACACATGCACGCTTTTCCACTCACACGCTTTTAGACACAGACGCTTCTACACAAAAGCTTTTACACACAGACGCTTTTACACACAACACAGTGTTCAACACAGATGCTTTTACACACAGGCGGTTTTACACACAAACCCTTTTATACACAGGCCCTTTTACACACACAAGTTTTTACACACAGACGCTTTTACACACAGACGCTTTTACACACTGACCCCTTTACACACAAGACATTTTACACACAGATGCTTGTACACACAGTTGAACTCGCGATTTTACCTCAGTTTTTGACGATCGAACATCGTTTCCTGCATGAAGGGTTCATCCGACCACCGCGAAATCGCAATTTTACCTCAGTTTTTGACGATCGAACCTCGTTTCGTGCGTGAAGGGTTCATCCGGACACCTTGAAATCGCCATTTTACCTCAGTTTTTGACACTCGAACCTCGTTTCGTGCGTGAAGGGTTCATCCGACACGCTTGAAATCGCAATTTTACCTCAGTTTTTGACGATCGANCGTTTCGTGCGTGAAGGGTTCATCCGACACGCTTGAAATCGCAATTTTACCTCAGTTTTTGACGATCGAACCTCGTTTCGTGCGTGAAGGGTTCATCCGACACGCTGGACATCGCAATTTTACCTCAGTTTTTGACGATCGAACCTCGTTTCGTGCGTGAAGGGTTCATCCGCCGCACTTGAAATCGCAATTTTAACTCAGTTTTTGACGATCGAACCTCGTTTCGTGCGGGAAGGGTTCATCCGCCACACTTGAAATCGCAATTTTACCTCAGTTTTTGACGCTCGAACCTCGTTTCGTGCGTGAAGGGTTCATCCGCCGCACTTGAAATCGCAATTTTACCTCAGTTTTTGACGATCGAACCTCGTTTCGTGCGGGAAGGGTTCATCCGCCACACTTGAAATCGCAATTTTACCTCAGTTTTTGACGATCGAACCTCGTTTCGTGCGGGAAGGGTTCATCCGCCACACTTGAAATCGCAATTTTACCTCAGTTTTTGACACTCGAACCTCGTTTCGTGCGTGAAGGGTTCATCCGACACGCTTGAAATCGCAATTTTACTTCAGTTTTTGACGATCGAACCTCGTTTCGTGCGAGAGGGTTGACGTTTCGTGACGGCTCGTCGGCACTGCCTGCGGCCTAAAGAGAGAAAGAAGAAGAANGAACCTCGTTTCGTGCGAGAGGGTTGACGTTTCGTGACGGCTCGTCGGCACTGCCTGCGGCCTAAAGAGAGAAAGAAGAAGAAGGAGAGAGTGAAAAGGGAGAGAGAGAGAGAGAGAGAGAGAATGTGAAGATGTGAAGATGTGAGGATGTGAAGATATGAAGATGTATGACAGACCTTCACAGTTAGAAGAACCCTTCGCTCAGACGCTCTCGGGAACAAAACAGTGTGATATCCAAGCGTGTTCTGGAAGTTCGTTTGGCATCAGAGTTTTCATTTGCAAGATTCATCATCAAAGTTTTCAAAGTTGAATATTGTTTCAATTGGAGGGGCCAACAATGGAAACCACATAATCATCGTTGCAATACGCCAACGTTCAATCGATTGTTGCATTTTTCGCGTCATTCAGTTGTTTTTTGAATTCGGTTCGTTTTTGCTACATCGTCGCACACGTCCATGAACTCATACCATCTGATCTCTTTCAAGACAATCTCAAACATGTTTTCCATAGCGCGCATGACAACATGCATTTGGTTGGGCTATGAATGTGCATTTGGTTGAAGTTTTGACGGCATAAATTGCCTGGCCCCTAGTTCCCAATCACCAGTGAAAATCCCGTCATGCAAAAATAAATCCTAAGTGCCGGTGCTAGTATTTGTTGGCGGCTGGGAAACCGAAACCGTACGTGCGTTTTTGTGTTTTTTGGATGATGGGTGGGGTGGGGTGGGGTGGGGTGAGGTGGGGTGGGGTGGGCTAATAATGTTCAATGGCACTTGCACACATACCTGATGCTACGCTACCGACCTCTTCTCTTGCACTTGCACACATACTTGATGCTACGTTAAAAACCTCTTCTCTTGCACTTGCACACATACCTGATGCTACGCTACCGACCTCTTCTCTTGCACTTGAACACGTACTTGATGCTACGTTAAAGACCTCTTCTCTTGCACTTGCACACATACCTGATGCTACGCTACCGACCTCTTTTCTTGCACTTGCACAAATACTTGATGCTACGTTAAAGATCTCTTCTCTGGCACTTGCACACATACTTGATGCTACGTTAAGACCTCTTCTCTTGCACTTGCACACACACTTGATGCTACGCTACCGACCTCTTCTCTTGCACTTGCACACATACTTGATGCTACGTTAAAGACCTCTTCTCTGGCATTTGCACACATACCTGATGCTACGCTACCGACCTCTTCTCTTGCACTTGCACACATACTTGATGCTACGTTAAAGATCTCTTCTCTTGCACTTGCACACATACCTGATGCTACGCTCCCGACCTCTTTTCTTGCACTTGCACACATACTTGATGCTACGTTAAAGATCTCTTCTCTTGCACTTGCACACATACCTGCTGCTACGCTACCGACCTCTTCGCTTGCCCTTGCACACATACCTGATGCTACGCTACCGACCTGTTTTCTTACACTTGCACACGGGTGGAATCGACCAAGCTTGGAAGGACCTCGAAAAGAAGATTCCCAACAGCACTGCAACTCGCAAGGACGAAAACGGAACCCACTATTGTGGCAATATGTCGCACAATGGCAATGGCGCTGCCTGTGCCATCTGGAGCCGTTTGACAGCCGAAACTCTTCGTGCGAACGTGCAATGCAAAAGCGGCGAAAGAAAAAAAAAAAAAAAAATTGCTGGTTCGCTGTGGCGAAACGCAAATCCATGAAAAAGCAAGGCGTCCTGAAACAGCCTCTTTCTTCTCCTCAAGTTCATAAAAGCGTGCAAATAACAATGAAAAATGACAAAAAATAGAACCAATGGGAATTGACCACAAATGGATGAACATGAGAGTGATCACATTGACTTTTCAGAAAATGCTAAAACACACTCGCGGTGAACCAGCCGCGGGTAGTATTTGTGTTTCCTCGCTTGGGTGGAAGGGTTGAAGCAACTGGCAAGAAAAGGATAACCCACCCAACTGTTCCAATTTAGAAGTAAAAACAACCGAGAACGCTTATCTCAAACACCGCCAAACGCAAACAGAACGAATAAATCCAAACCCCATTCAATCGAAACATCAACAGGGAAAGTTAGGGGAAATCTGACCCAGAAACCCCAGGGTGCGACGCAAGTCGCAAATACTGCACCTGCCAGCAAGATCGGCAATACACGCTTTTGCGCAGTGGGAACAAACGAATTTTAGATGCGACCGAGTGGCGCTGGAGACAGATTTTCACCCTTTCCTGGTGTGCGTTTGCAATTACTTTTTCAAAGAAGAATGGCTCAGAAAAAGAGCCAGAGCGCACATGCACGCTGACCTGTTTTTCGAAGAAGTGTGGCCACTTCACAGCTCAAATCTGGCAGACGCACGGGCAGCTCAAGCGGTAGCAGGGCTCAAGCCGTAAGGCGCCATGCTTTTGAAATTGCGCCTGCCAGGGTTTGAACAAACCTGCCGTGTATAAAGCAACAGAATAGTAGAGCACCTGCAAAAAAGCGACAAATGTTCAAGAAAAAATGCCTGTGAAAACTAAGAGAAATGAGTGGAGCTCAAATTTGAGGTTATAGATTTTTTGCTCGGAATAAGCGCACGCTGGCACAAGGCTGTGTCACGTGTCAATTGAATGAAACGAAAAAGAAAACAACACAAATTGAGGTTATAGATTTTAAGTTCAGGTTTGTTGAAACTGATTTGTCACTGGTTTCGCGCAAAAAGAAAACGACATTTTCACAGCAACTGCAACGTGAGTGTGTGTCAGCATGTTGCGCACCATGTGCACCTACTACCTGTTACAGTTAGACATGGAGAATTCCAAAGCGAAACTGCAATGTCCAACAGTCCTCAGAAAGACAAAGACGTACCAAAGAAAACGCCTACAAAAAGGACTCTCAAAGGAGTATCAAAAGGACACACACACAAAGTCGCAGACCCACAAGATGGACTACAGACATCTTCCAAATCCAACCTGATGATCCACGCAGAAAACAGTCCGAAGGCACAAAGACCTTCAACTAGAGCAAACTGGATTCCAAGATGCGAATTCCTCAGCAAAAATGCCCTTCATCCACAAGCAAAAACAAAAGTCCTTAGCAAAGTGCCTTAGCAGGACAGCTTGTGCTCCTGCAAAAGTTTCGAAAACTCTCCAGATTTGGGGTATGCATCTCCGACACATCATCGCGAAACATAAATGCGTACTCCCCTTCTTTGGGAGCAGTGGGTGCAAACTTTTCCTGAATCCAGAGAAGTCTTTAAATGGGAGCCTCAAGAAGGGCACCGGAGGTGATCGATGGCCTGGTGCGCCGGGAAGTGTGACAACTGTGTCACCTGTGAAGCAGATAGCCTGAAGGGTCATGCTGGGCTGACTCCTACGCTATTCTCATCTAAAACTGCGGTGCAAATACACTGTGCAGCAAACTGAATCACTTCAACGAATTACGTCGCTGATCATCATTCCAGATGACCTTATGAGCAGTATAGGCGACCTCCTGCTCAGATTCACGCCTTAAGGCATTTCTCCCAAACCAGAAAACAACTTTGCCCCACTGTTGAGCTTCGGTGGATGCTGGGTTAGCTGAAATTTTTCCGCACTCACATTCTTGACCACGGTATGCTGTTTGAAATGCTGTCCCTCTTCAGTACAGATAGAACCCTACAAAGATGAACTTGGTCATATCCATGAAGTGCGTGCGATGAACACGATTAACGAGCATAGATGGAGTGTCCCTAAACCGATCAAGGAGGAGACAGAGAAGTTCATCAAGGACATCCGTGCCGGGGCAGTGAGGAGGCCAAGACCTGGCTGCACGTCGAAATCACAGTGCAGAGGAGCTTGGCCAAGTGCGGGATGATCAACTCGCCAGATCGCCGGGAAGCTCAGTCCACCTTCGAAGACTGCATGAGAGGTTCCTCGACAGGATCTGCATAATTCTGGCTGACCTCCAATCAATTAGCCCAGAACAAATTGTGACAAAATTTAAGCGCGCTGGAAATGAGATTTTCTTCAACTAGAAGAATTGTGAAACATTGAAGGGTGGCATTTGCGCCACAAGTCGTCTGTAGACGTGTTTTGGTTCGTGTGAGACCGTCAGTTCCTCCGTAGAGTCGGTGTCTGGGTAACCTGGACCTCCTTCGTATCAGGGTATGGTACACTGCCTACATGCCCATCCGCCGCCCAAGCGAAGCGGCCAGGAGTGTTCGGAAGAACAAAGGCCACCGAAGCAGGTGCGGGAACTTCCGCCCCAGAAACCACGCATTGACGCAGTAGCTTTCAATGACGACAATAGCGTGTGGCAAGCTATCGAATCTTGGGCCGAATCTCATGAAGAAGGCAACTCGCATGCTATCCAACATCTTGCTGCCGTGTTAGATTGGCTTGATGGGGTGTTGGACACCCAAGAGGTGCAAAAGGCTCGGCTGAGATTGAAACTTGCTGAATAAAATTGCTTAAAAACCAAGAAATTAGTCACAACGGCTGGCCCCATTTTCAAAATCTGGACCCCAAAATGGGGACTTACAGGGAACCCACTCTCAATTTTTCTTCTTTGGTCAATTTTGGGCTCCATTTTTTGAGATCCAGATTTTGGACACCAAAAATGGGGCTAGCCGTTGCATCCAATTTTATTTTGAAGCAATTTTATTCAGCAAATCTCAATCCTTTGGATTCGGCAGTCCAAGCTTGGGTGGAAACCGTTTCCACCCAAGCTTGGTCTGCACAGGATCGAATCAGCTGTCTTGACATTGATGATGAAGCCAATGGATTGAAACTTGCTGAATAAAATTACCCAAAACAAGAAATTAATCACCACAGCTAGCCCAATTTTGGAGTCCAAAATCTAAACCTCAAAATAGGGACCCTACAGGGAATCTTCTTTTAATTTTCTTTTCTTGGTCAATTTTGGGTCCCATTTTGGGTCCAGATTTTGGACCCCAAAAATAGGGCGAGCCCTTGCATCTAATTTTTTGTTTTGAAGCAATTTTATTCAGCAAATTTCAATCCTTTGGATTCATCATGAACGTCAAGACGCCTGATTCGATCCTAGGCAGTCCAAGCTTGGGTGGACCCCATAGGTTCTTCGCTGTGCGCGCAAAGAGTATCGAAGGAAAAAGCGCAGGATCACATGGATGTGAGACCATGGTGGCCACATGGTATTTTCTTTGCATTGTAGCAGAGACGGAACATATCGAGAGACGAAAACCTGCGTGTGGTTTTTAAGGCCAAGATCCTGCACGGGCATGTGTCTTCATTTTGGATTGCTTATGAAAACAATGGACATCTTGGATGGTGATCATTGCCAGCATGGTTTCAATTCAGTCAGTCTTGACGTGTAGCGTCTGTACAGGCGCTGGTGGACGTTTGGGCGCCGCTTTTGGGGGTTTAATTTTGGTTTCCGGGCGGTGCCGCCGCATGGACTGACCTCTACAGTACGGGGACTTTGCTGCGTAGGTGCGCTGTCGAGCGCAAGAGCCTGCTAAAGAAGCCATAGGCGACGATCAAGCAGCAGGCGAACTTGTGAAGCAAGATCGAGGGAGCATCCACAAACTGCATGAGCAAAAGCCGCAAAATTGAACCAAAAAATGGACGTCATTTCGGGGTCTAAAAGCGAACTCCGTTTTGGGTCCGTTTCCAACCTTTTATTAAAATTTGTAATAGAAACAGAAGTACGGACTCCAAAATCGGGGTCCGCTTTTGGCCCCGAAATGGCGCCAATTTTTTGGTTCAATTTTGCGGCTTTTGTTCACGCAGTTGGTGGATCCTCCCTCGATCTTGCTTCACAACTTCTACGTCTTGCNCCCCGAAATGGCGCCAATTTTTTGGTTCAATTTTGCGGCTTTTGTTCACGCAGTTGGTGGATCCTCCCTCGATCTTGCTTCACAACTTCTACGTCTTGCACGTCTACTGCTTAATCGTCGCCTATGGCTTCTTTAGCGGGCTATTATGCTCCACAGTGCACCTGCGCGGCAAAGTCCCCGCACAGCAACACGCCGGGATTTTTGGTCCGTGTTCCAAGTTCACTCCTTCTAGTTAGAGAAGGTTTTGGGTGGCATGTTACTTACGTAACTAGTACGCATTCGCGACTCGTTGCGACTGTATTTGTAAGTAAGTACCTGCGCAAGCGATCCGGTCTTTTGATCTCTTGGCGCGGTGCTCGGTTCTGCATGCTTTCCCGGCTCTTATCTTGGCCGAAGCTTGATGAAGTGGGGCTTAAAGTCTTAAAGGGAAGCTTCAAGGGGGGCGAGGCTTCAAGATGTGTACAAATCCTTCAACTTCGCACGGGAACTCCTGGTACTGTGCAACCGCACCGCCATACATGACCTGCTCCTGTAAAACGGACTGGTCCAGAGACGGGCCGAAGGAGCCCAGATTGCAACAATGAACTGCGGTCCGCTTTCTTAGTGGAGGTGTGAACTGCGAGGGGGCAAAAGAGGCGTTTGTCAGAGCCACAGTTGCACTTACTCGCAGCACAAGACACTGTCATGGTCTCTCCTTCTGACATGGCAGAGCTGCCAGGCATGGCCCAGATCCTCTTCACGGCACAAGCTGGGTGCTTCACATTGTCGAGAGGTCCTTCATGTTGAATCCCGACACTGGCTTGCAGCTCATCATGGACTGGAGTGTAAGCGCATCGCACGTCGCGAAACGAAGACTAACTCTGTGCTTTGCTATGTTGCAGGGTGCAGCTGGCATGTTACCACTTTGTTGCGGCGGACACGTCCTCGGCTGTTCAATGAATGAAGCCCACAGGCTGTCACTTCAGCAGTACTAGTTACGCAAGTAACATGCTGCCCAAAACCCTCCCTAACTAGAAGGGGTGAACCTTGGAACACAGACTAAAAATCCCGCGTGTTGCAAATCTAGTCCGCGGGTGTCACTACATATAATAGGAAAACGTGAGGCTATCGCCACGGTATGTACACCAATATATCGCGTCCAAAATATAAATAATATAAAAGGAAAAAACCGTGCTTCAAATCACCGTGCAATTTCCAATCGCGCACTTTGATAAATTCTTTTCTTTTTCCTTCTCCATTACTTGTTGGGTTGGCTACCACAACCTTTTAGGTCCCGGGCTGACCTGATTGGTCACCGAGCCAATGACCCTCCAGGTGTGGGGGATGGGCAACAAAAAATGCACCAACCCAAACCGTTTGATCCACTAAACGTTGTGGAATAGATACATACAAATGATAAGTTTTTCGACAATTCCATGTTTAACAGATTGAAACCGGATGACCTCGAACAACATCATCTTTAAGATTTGTTGTCAACTGGTTTCACCAATTGTTTTGAATTCATCAAGTCAAAGTTCCGAGTGCACAGAAAGGGTTGATCTGCCGAACCCGCACGCACACTAGAGTTACGCAACGCGAAGTAGAAGGGAAAAACCACGCGTCGCGCAGGAGCCCCTCCTTCAAGCTTTCTTTGAACCTTTCTTGAAATTCCTTCTGCAAGGTAGGCACCCTTGACACCTTCCCTAAAAACCACCCCTTAAGCTCTTCCTTAAGCCCAAACTTCAAACCACCTTTTGTGTGAAGGGCATGGGCCCAGTATGCCGGAATCGTAACGTGCTATCGAGCTGCTGGCGCGGCACGAGGAAGAAATTAAACTTGAGCCGCAAATCAAGCCAGAGTCATTGGGATATGAAGCGAGTGACCGTTCCCACTTTCAGTTAGCGCACTATCACACGTTGCTTTGGCTGCATCACAAATCGAATCTTGCACGTCTACCCAACAGCGCCATCAGTGTCACCAAATGCCACGCCTGCCCCACAAAAACACCGTGACTTTCACCAAACTGTGTTTGGAAGACTGTGTCACAAAGTTGTGTGCAAGAGTTGTGCGCGACGATGTTGTGTGTGAAAGAGGTGTGTGCGTGTGACAAAATTGTGACGATTTTGTGATGCATGAAAAATGTGTGTGAGAAAATGTCGTGTGTGACAATGTTCTTTGCCTAGAGAGTTGGCTGTGACAAGGTTGTGTGTGAAACAGTTGCCTGTGACAAAGGCGTGTGTGACAGAGTGAAGTGTGACAATGTTGTGATGTGTGAAAGAGCTTTGTGTGAAAAAAATGCGCCTGACAATGTTGTGTGTGACAAAGTTTTGTGTGGGAGAGTTGTGTGCGACAATCTTGTGTGTGACAAATTGTGAATAAGAATGTTGTTTGTGGAAGAAAAACTGTACATGGTTTGGAAGTCATGTTGCGTTGCCACCTTCTAGTTGGAGAAAACATTGGACGGGAACAACTTTGTCAAGTTCTGAATGTTTCTTGTCCCAAAGGTTTTGCGGAGCCTGTTGCGCAATTGTTTGTGTTGGTGTTGT
>BGPT01002363.1:51656-71656 GCA_003297045.1 Symbiodinium sp. clade C Y103 | reverse complement strand
TTGCCACGGATTTTTTTGATCAAAATTAAAGATCAATGTTGTTGCCCAAAATCAATTACATTCCATGAGCAATTTGACACTTGACGTTGCTACACATTGATGATTGTGCATTCTGCAAGTTCCATTTTACAATGGGTTTGGGGTCCAACAAATTCACATGTGTTGGCCGATCAAAATATGGTTTGGAAATGTGTTGCTACAAATTCATTGAAATATCAAAGAAAATAAAAACATGTATTTCAAGGATTTGACGAAAAAAGGTGGAAACAAAAATCAGCAGGTTGTTTGACTTTCTTTCGTATGACGTGTAACAACTTCATGAGGGCAAAATCAAATTTGCCAGGACTTGTATTCGTTTTGTACCTACATCAGAAGGTATTGTTTGCATGTTTTTTTAAATCATTTGATTGTAACGTAACACTGCATTTTGCTGCTCAATTCTTCAATGGCAGCAACCAAATCCACACCGGACCATCTAGGCATGAAAACCAAACACAACATTTACGGTTAAGTATACATATTTGTTCAATTCCGCAAGACAAAACACCAACACCAAATTTCACAAATTAAAATTCCAAAAACGTGACAAAATCGAACATCAGTGTTTTACACAAATTGTTTTATGAACCATCATTTTTGTTTTTTACTTGAGTGACATGGTCTCCACTTCATCTCTATTATGCCTTTTTCGAATCATTTCGATTCATTGAATTCAAAGAACCAGAATCATTGTTTCAATTTTTTCAATCATTAAATGGATGTTGGTCATTGTTGAATTTTGCAGTACTTCACAATCTTCATTTTGTCTGATGCTGGGCAATGGTCCCCTTTCCTGACCGGAATCCCATGACATCACAGGATATCATACCACCGCATATCACACCATCTACAGCTTGCTGGCACGTTCAAATTTCCACACATGTCATATATTGCATTCATACACATTTTTAAAACCGGGTGACAAACTGTTACATTCGTGGTGAATTTTATCCAAAATATACCTTTTGCATCCTTTTGCAAAAAAAATGGTTTGCAAGTCTTTGAGGGTTCTTGGAACACTTGTGGTTCTGAAAATGTATTTTTTTCAACGACCTTTAAGAGCATCTCAGTTGTCAAACCAGAGTCCAATCGCAGTTTTTTTGAGTTCAAAAAAACCGCTGTCACACCGCTGTCACACCGCAGAAACTCTGAAACTGCCAACGTAGAGGAAGGTTCCATGGGAAACCAGCAAAGTGGAGACACTGCATCAGAGTCGGTCTCGACTGCATCTTCAGAACCATTGCCAAGGCTTTTGGGCCACACTCGGCCTACGGGACCTGCGGATGTCGAGAGTGCGAAATCAAAATCAGCAGATGTGGATGTCGAGGTTGTGCCAGATATGCCTGATGCGGATGATGCACCAGTGGATTGCAAAGATCTCCTTGGGCCTCAGTTGTTCACCATGTCCGTTCCCTTTCTGATTGTCCTCTCGGTGTCAGCGCTGTTGCCTGTACCAAAGAATTGGGAGATTTCATTTGTGTCTTTGCGGCTTGGCTTATGAACAATACTTCTTGTTTTTAAACCCAAAGTATTCTGGAATCTTGCACTACTTGGTTTTTATTTTTACATGTTTTTATTCTGTTTGAGCGGCAGTCAAGGATATGTTCCAGCTTAGTGGCAGGTTTTGCAGGGGCCCATCTCTTCAACAGAGCTTCGACGTCAAATTCAAGGTCAACCGCAGGCTTTTTGTTTTGCACGTGGCTTGTTGGCTTATTCGAGACCGGAGAGCATTTCCTCCTGACAGAAGGCTTCGCCCAGATGGACATAACGGTGGTGGGAGTCCTTCTCCTTCTTTCTGGACCCCTTGCTGCCGTGCAGACGTGCTGGATTCTTTATCTTCCCCTCGAACGTCTGGAGTCCCTCCAGGCTACTGCCGGTTGTCAACTCATCCCGGTTCCCAACATGAAACGTCGTGTTCTGCAATTTTGTGCCGTTCCTCAGTTGCATTGTGGCACTTTCATGCACTTTCTATTTGTTGATAAAATCAAACATGGTTTAAGCGTTTTGAGCAGGTCAGCTGTCACAATGAGGTGTATGCTTTCTTGAACACGCTTGTGCTTGTGATCACTCTGATGAATCTGCTGAAAGCCCTGACAGCCACGAATACGAATACGGCTTTAGACTCTATGACAAGTTGGCTACTTGTGATCCAGGTTTTGAGCGCGATAACCATCTTTGGCATCATCTGGTTCTACTGCAAAATCCTGTCAGCATGCAACCATGTCTATAGTCATTTGAAAACGACGAGACACTTGGTGGAACTCTCAGGTGGTACTGCAAAAAGCCAGGCCGCTTTCCGGATTGCTCAGAAGGCCATACTGACGGAAAGCTGGGGTCTTCGCTTGGTGTTTGTGGCCACAGTGCTGGTGGGACGTCCCATTGCTGTTCTTGTGAAACCGGAGAATCCTTTGAGATTCCTCGCGCAGAGTACCTTGCTGCTGTGCAACACGGCAGGAGCTTGGATTCTATCCAATGCACATGGGGTGAGTGACCTCCAAGGCTGTGTGATCACATTTCTGATGGCTATTCTAGTCGGTTTGGTGCTTGCAGGTATAAAGATCAGTGGCTGGGAACTGGCTTTGGGCATCCTGTGCACTGCACTGGCAGCAGCAATCCTGGGTCTGTTGACTGGAGGCTACTTCAAAGAAGGGGAGTTGGAAGCCAAATTGATGGGACTATGCAGTGTCGACTCTGATTGCAAAGAGTCCATGGAAGCGGAGTGGCGAAAGAAGGTGACTGACTTGTCCCGCCGAGGCATCACGGCGCAAGGGTTGTTGGACTTCTACAAGAAATTGGGTAGCAGCCTCATGCCACATTTTAACGGCTCCGTTCACACCACCAATGACGTTGTTCGACAAGCCATCATCCCTGCCACCCGAGAACAGCGCTGTGCATATGCGCTGATGGCAGGAGGCGGCCCAGTAAAGCCTGACCGGATGGTGACTCATTCGTGGCAAAACAAGTTTCGAGATTTGGTGGCAGCAGTCATTGCAGATGCGGTGCATGAGAACAGCTTTGATTTGGTCGCCAAAGTGCTGGACTCTGATGTGTCAGTCCTCGAGGCAATGTTGGAGAACCTGGGCACTGGCAGCACGGCGTACTGGATTTGTGCCTTTTCCGTGAATCAGCACGCAGGAATTTGCGGAGGCAACCCCAATGGTGACCGTGACTCCGTCACAGGCAAAGTGCATGAGACCTGCAGTTGCAACCTGCCAAAGATGTTCAATGCAACTCCTCCGTTGTCAGATGGCCGGAGTATTGGTTGCGAGATGAACAAATTTGATGACATGATGGCCTTGCTTGCAGCTGGCAATCCAAAGTTTGCGCAGATTGTTGCAGTTGATCAAGCCTTTGGGCTATTTACGAGAGCATGGTGTGTCGCTGAGCTCGTTCAGGCAGATGAAACACATCTGAAGCAGCACGTCAAGATGCATTCCAGACCTTTGCTGGTCATGAAAAAAGAAAGCTTGAAAGGCCTGAAGGTCGAGAACATGGAAGCGTCTCGCCCTGAGGATGTTGACTACATTCTCAGTAGGATACCAAACAAGAACGTTTTCAACCTGAAGTTACAGAAGCTTATCTTTGACAAAGCTGGCCTCTTATCCACTTGGTTTCAGTTAGATGCTGCACGTCAGATGGAAGAAGTAGGAAATCTCTTGAAATGGAGCTTAGCTGATGATGGCAGGGGAGAAATTTGGCAGTTTTGGAGCAAGTGGGGCAGAGCGGGCAGAGCAAAGGGTGATGCGCCAAAGAAATGATGGGCCGCACAGCCTTTGAGGCTAGCAATCTTTTCGAAGGGAGACTCCAGCCACAAGTGCAACAGATAGGAGTTTCTCAAACTTGTGTTACTTACTTCATGTAAAGTTGGCAGCTTGAAGCCAGGGTGAAGGGATGCATCCAACGCCAACCAGTTTACCAAACATGGCAATGCCTGGCTGTTTGGACCAAAGAAGCTCATGATCGCACACGTTTAAGGTCCAGGCAGTTGTAAAGAGTTAGGTGGCTGGTCGTTCGAGTGTTTGAAAGGCGTGCTGTTTTTCCGCAATGTATTCCCCGCCATACCAATGCAATGAATTTCCGAGAAAAAAAAAACTGAGTCAGCGAGTCAGCTTGACTGCTGAAAGTCAAGCATTGGATTTTGGGATGGGTCAACTTTGGATTGAGAGACCAGCACATTTGGTTCCTTTCAGAATTTCGCATGCTGTTCGGCTGCTGATGTTGGCTCCAGCTCCAACATCTAGCACTGGGCGATTCCTGCTTTGTTGTGCCCAAAATGGCAATGATTTGGGAGGCAGGTGGCATTTTTTGAGCATTCCATGGGTCCTTTTCAAAGAGCGGAAACTTTGTTTGGCACTTTTCCTTCACATTTCATAAATTTGAGGTGAACACTTTGACAGTGAGCTATCCATGTCTTGGCAGGTTGTAGGTGGAGCAGACCACGGAGGTGTTTTGGTGCGTTCTGGCTTTGAGCTGACATCGGAGCTGGCAGAGACGCGTTTGTCCCATGGTGCTGTGGTGAAGGTGTGGACACGTTGGATCAACTGGAGGGGGTCACGTTGATTGAATCTTTTGCAAATGCGTGTTGTCACATGTTCATTTTATCTTTTGCTCCTGACCAGATTTACGTGCCTTGGTCATGAGGTGTCAAGTGATGCAATTCAAAACTCTGTATGTAGGTAGTTGTTGGGTACAGAATGGCTGCTTTGTGTAGGACATTGGTGGAAGTCAGGGGTGGAGGGTTGTGGGCTCAGCCAGGAAGTGGAGAACAGGGATGGCCGCATTTGCTATGAACTGATCCGGGGAGACGGTCCTCGAAGCGGTTGGGTTTCATCCAAACTCCGTGGGAAGGCGCCAGCACAACTGGGCACAACTGGGCACAGGGAGCTCCCTGTGACACTGGGGTCCCAAGTCGGCTTCATCGAGAGGTAGAGTGACTAATTAGTCACTATTGCAAACACTGGATCTACCTTTCGTGTTCAAAAATTACCAAGTTGCTGGCAAGCAGCAAACATTTGGGCTTGAAGACTTCATCTTGATCAAATTGCATGCAAGTTGCCAGAAACGAAACAACGATGTCGCAACACTCCAGGACCTGCTGGTTCCGCAGAGTCGACCGCGGGCTGCAGGAAAGTTCTCACAGTTGCTGTCACAGAAGGCCGAGTTTCAGTCTGTTCCTCTCTCCACAAATCCCGTCCCCTTAAAATTCTCATACCTGGAAACTGGGGTTTGGTATTGGATCTGTTGATTTTCGGGTCCCTCATTAGGGGTATTGGATAGCAGGGGGATGGGAGAAATCCAACGCTCTGTTTTTGCTTTCTGCTGACAAGAGCCATCATCACATCTCCATTCCATGGCTAAGTTTGGAGGTGGAGGAGGCAGTTGAAACTACCTGCAGTGAGACTGCGGAGAGCCCGGAGGAGAGTGAGTCGCATGGCAGACAGTGGAATGTAGAGATATGGGCTTGTTCGTCTGAGTATAGGGTGTCCCAAAATCCAGTACACAATAGCATTGAGTAAAATGCAACAAGCTTGAGGTATATCATGTTCCATTTTTGGACTTACCCATATGATTGGGATTGGAAGGTTTGTTGGAACTGGGGGGACAACACCAGAAGGTGTTTCTTGTGCTTGTCCAACTCTTTTCAATCTAGGTCTGGAAGTAGCACCCCTGTGCAAGTTGAGAGAGTGGAAGCTGGAAAGGAGCCAAATGAGGCGCAACTTGAGATGTGCATGCCAATTTCAGATATTGAATGATCAGAAGTTGCTGGGCTAGAACCTCTTTTTGTGATAGGAGCTCGGTCTCAAATTTTTGGAGGCCCAAACCACCCTTCAAAACACACTGATTTTCAGGATGAGAAGGAGGCCTTTCAACAGTACATGGAGAAGTTTGGAGAGTGCCGAGATGGCTCCAATCCAGGTCACTTTCAGATGGTTTCAACGGAGTTTGAGAGTGTACCAAGAGCACTCATGCATATTATGATATATTACACTAGTATAGAGTCGTCTTCTTTCTATTCTCCATTGATGCTTATCAGTGCCTCTGAGCCGTTTTCCGACCTTGGAGTTGAGGCTACAGTCGGAAAGCCTTCCCTTGGTACAGCGGCAAGCTTCCACAGGGAGAGAAGGTCTCAGAGGAGTCACTCCAGGCAGCTTTGGCCTACAAACCCCGAGAGAAGCGCCTGAACAAGCCCAACCTCACTGAGGCGAGGTTGATCCAAGTTTGAGATTCGACATGACTTGACCTTTTTTTCTGAGGCTCCGCAATTGGCCCTTTCAGTGTCACAGGTGTTTTTCAAAGAAGGTTGTCTCTGTTATAGCTGTGCTGAGGTGGACTCAGAGGGCGAGGAGATTCCTCTATGCACCAAGTGCTCGATGCCAGTGGGAGAGTTTGCCTACCAGGGTCGTGAAGGCAAGCACACCTGTGTGCACACTGAGTGTATGGCGCAGGTGTTGACCAAAGAAGCGCAACGAGATGAGGAGGTTCGCAATCAACGTGAGCAGCAGAAGAAGATCTTGAACCGTAGGGAGTACGACATTGGATGGCGCATGGATAGCGTTCCGGAAAATCTCCCTCTGGCAGAGCGCATGGGCTGCAAGGCCTCGCCTCAAGGTCTGTGCTGCTTGGTCTTGGATGAAGCCTCCAAGACGGTGAAGGTTCAGGCGACCCTGGAGCCTTCTGCTGCAGTGAATCTGGAGTACCTTCTCCTTGCCTTGAAGGTTCGAAAGACGGCTTCCAGGGAGCCGCTCTTCTCCTTGGATCCAGTGGATCCTCAGAACTTGGAAAGCTCTCCTCAACAGAAAGTCTATGAACCCAAATGGCTGGCTGGCACCAGTGCTGGAGATGTGATGTTCCAAGCGGATTACTTTTTGAAGGAGCTTGCTCTGGGTGAGTATCCCATGCCTGTGGTTGGAATGAGCAGTGTCTTTGATTTCTCCGAGATGACTGGCAAAGAAAACCAATGGGCCGGCCACAATCTCAGTATTTTGGAAATGCAATGTCGTGACCTTCATTGACAAAGCCGCCTTATATTTTTCGTTCAAATGGCTATGTGTGCTAAAGTTTCAACCAAGGCCGTGAATGGTTCGTGGTCAAGAAGGCAGAAGTTCGACTGGCTGAAGATAACACGCTGATCCCTCACGTCAAGATGGGCGTTGAGGCTGGGAATTGGAATCTGTTTTCAGAGCATACTGTATAAGGTCTGTGATCCCCAGATTTGCTTGTGGGAGAAATGCAGTTGGTTGGATGCCTTTGCTTGCCTTTAATATGGTGACGTACCAGTGGTGATCCGCAAAAAAATAGAAAAGTAAATGCTTATCACCATAGGAGTGTTTTTAAATCATCCTCAAGACTTTTTTAGAACCTCTTTATGGACCTTTTTGTGCATCCATATGGAGTTACGGATCGTCGGAGATGTGTGCTGCGCCAGGCTCGCGAACAAGTGTTGACAAAGAATGGCCTGGAAGATGCACCAGTGACTTTGCCTCACCACCCTTTGAAGAAGTTCGCGGAGGCCCGGCACCCAGGACTTCTCCAGGTTTTGGGACCTGCTGCTATGGTCTTGTTCTAAAAACATGTACAATCCACCTTATTTCCCCAAATCCACTGTTTGATGAAATTGTTTAACATCGACAGCCTTTCTCTGCCTTTCTATCTTACGACGGCAATGTTTCTTGGTGGCCTCATCCCCCGGGCCAGGCCTTCACCAGGCACTTCGATCTCATCGCAGAGCGAAAGAGTGTGATCTTCCACCTTCGCGAGTTGGCCAAGGCGAAGGGACCGATGCCATATATATTGTATACATATATATATATATATGAATTATAGGTAAATGGAGACACATCTATATCCATGAATGACAAACTGATGTCAAAAGTCGAAGATGCAGTTGGCAGACTCCTTAGAGGAGGGTTGGATAGGAATGTACCGTTGGGTTGCTGTAAAACATCAATCAAACGGTAGCAATACTCAGCCAACTCGCAGGCCTCTGTGATGGCCAAATACCTGGTGGACTCGAAGGCTGGTGGCCGCGGGTTTGTGTGGCTTGTGCGGCTGCATTTTTTTCCCGCCGATTCAGGCGCGCCTGGACCCAAAATGGTACACTTTGGCAGAGGAGATCGTGAAGAACACTCAGCCAGAGGTGGGATGAAACTCCATGGAGATTGGCAGATATGAACTGCAGTTGGATGCTACAGCATGCTACAGCATGGAACATTTCTTGTTTTTCTTCTTCAAATGGTGTGTCGTATCTTCAAATTTCCATCTATCCACCGTAGCATCCACCTTCATCCCCATTTGTCCAGCATGCTTGGAGGCTCATCCTGAGATTCCCCAGCTCTGGAACATGCGGGGCAACTCGAGGATCAAACTCAAGAATGGCCGACTCATTGACATGGTCACAGGCTGCGTCTCAGCACATGAGACGCCTCTGCAAACGTTGGAATTGTTTGCAGTGAAAGGTAGGTTCGCTTCAGCAAGATTTATCGAACACACCAATATTTTGATGGTGAAAACATATGACCATGGATTTCCCATAAAAAATCCTTTATATACACCAAGCCAATGACAGTGATCTCCCATGATGCCGTGGTTTGAAGCCTCATTTTTCCCCCAAACACATAGCCATGAATTGGGAACCCATCTCACATTTTTGAAGAAACAATTATCATACCGTTGATGATCTCCCAGTATACATGCATATATATATATGTAATATCCCAGTACCTCCCATGATCTCGAAAAGTATCTCCCGATACCAATACGTCGCATGAAAAAACACAGCTGTCCATCTTCTTTCCATCTGGCAGGCGGTCAGAGCTCCCTACAGGCCATCTACGGCGGCGTGGAGTTCGGCTTGGATCGCTTTGAATTGGCACAGCGCCATGCGTTGCAGGGCCAGCCAGGGATGCAGCTGGGTCAGTCAGGCCAGCTCTACAGAGACGTTGAAGCTAAGAGGGTTCGGTAGGTTGTCAGATCATGTGGGAAACCCAAGGCCAAAAACCTACCAGTTGGGATGGTTTATACTTATACCACCAATAAAAATGGTCATTTTGGGGATGGTTTATTATTCGGTTTAGCGCATTCGTCATATGATGACTGGTTGGCAGCTTGACTTAGAAATGGTATGACATGTTTGATATACCTGTTGATACGTTCTTATTTTCCAGCCCCTTTACAATGAGGAGGAGCCCATTTCTGGTGGTTTTGGATGGGTTGAAGCCATCAAGCAGATGCGGAATAATCAATGCATTCTACCTGTTTTCCACAGAAGCGCCTCCGAGGCTTGGAGAAGTACATAGACAGGGATGCCCATGATAAGCAGAAACCAAATGACCTGGATGCAACGGATATAACCATTCAACTTGGCAGCCTTTCTTTTGTGGACTGAAGGGAAGGCTCACTTCAAGCCTGTAACATTCCGTGACTTTGTGCGAAAGTACACTCAGTGAATGGAAAGCTGTGCAGGCCGCCCCATGTTTATGCCACAGCGCTTCCAGTTGGGTCAGCGCGAGATGCCACAGGGTTCGGTGCCCAGAGAAGTTACTACTGTTGGTGAGGGGTGTGATTGCCAAGCACATTGACATCTTCCTGAAGGTGTGGACCTGAACTTGGACAAGTTCTCCCTCTCCACCGAGGACCTTAGTGCTTGACAGTAGGTACTTGGTCTGACTTGGCTCAGTGGTCCTTCCAAGACGGCCACGTTTCTGGGGGTTGACGCTTTGCAGGAACGCTTTGCCGGCCGGCTGCCGCCCTGCAGTGGTGGGGTTGGTTCCCTTGAAGCCCGCACCAGCCTGGGGAAGGTGTGGTGCTCAGGAATCTACTGCCAGAGGTTTGAAGTTTCAGGGTTAAGAAAGTCGCTGTGTCATCAACGGCTCCTAATGTATGAGGCATTCCTCAACAGCTTGAGGCAAAGGTCATGGCTTCTTGTTTGCAGAAGTCTCACCTCGAGGGTACTGAAGTTTGAATGTTTGAATTGGATTCTTTTTCATGACGTGCGAGTGGGTTTTCTGGGGAAGCTCATCAGAAATTGCCAAATGATGGTAGGGTCCGTTGCTCATGCTTGTGACTGATCCATCAAAGAGCTTTGTGGATGTCCTGCACAAAGGCCTGGCGTGAAGCCAGATGATCAGAGCCTCCTGGTGAACATCTTTACTGTGCCCCAGTGTGATCGCACAGAAGAAGGAGATGCCTTCATCCCACCTGATCCGCAGCTTGGCAAGTTCCGACAGCTCGAAGTCCGAGTTTGCTGTTTTTGTTTGTGATGACTCCATGTCTGAACTGGTTTATCATGTACTGCTGAGGAACATGGCTTACATTCAGAAGCTTCGGAACACAGTGGGTGAGGAAACTTGGCGCCAGAAAAAGGTGTATAACCGATTCGTTTGTAATGAACCTTTCAAATTACAGGTGAGTGAGAAAGCAAATAGTAGCCAAAAGAACAAGCAGTCCTCCACACAGTCTATACTAGTTTATTTAAATGCCTTTCAACGGATCCTTGGATATGTTCTCCAAGCAAATCGAAGCCCGCCCTTTCAGGATTTCAGCAAAGACTAAGCTGCCTCCTGCACAACTATATAACTATGTTACATGTTCATCAGATGGCTGTTGGCGAATTTTACTCAGCATCCCAAAGATTGGATGCTCCAAATCTAAACGTGAACGAATTCTGTGGGTCTGAGTGCCAGAGCCTGAGATATGTCTCACTAAGGAGAAGAGCATCCGCGAACGCCGCAAGACTCGCTTCGCCGACAAGACCTTTGGTTTCAGCATCGATGCATAAAAAAGTCATCCAGAAACAGAGTCTTTGAAGATCCTGAAAGAATGAACGAATGGGTATGGCTCAAAGAGTGCAAAAATCAATTTGCCTGGAAAAACCTGACATCTTCCTGAAGACTAAGGAGTTTCGTCATGGCCAACCCTGGCTCAGACTTCCCCCGATCTTGGACGTCACGCTTCCAAGTTGAGTTGGAAGGGTGCAAGCCTTACGCAAGGAAGGGTGGAATGTTTGGATTAAAAGTTTAGGGCATCACAATCGTTTCTTTTCCTTGCACGGTTTCTTGAAAGTGAGTGTGTTGAACGACTGGCCCCTTTTTGGAAGCGCGCAACGCCTCGCTTGGAAGAGCAGCACGCCAAGAATCGCATAACATGGCATATACTATATACTGTCGTGCGTTCGGGTGGAAGCATGACATGACTTCCTTTGCAGTTTCTGAACATGTCATGGATATTTGTCGATGGCAAATCTGTGTGGAATCTTTTGATAGCGTTACTTGCGCTGCATTTGGCTTTGCCCTTGCGCTCAGGCGAGTGTCTTATACCGTCCCAACCAAGTTTGGCCTGGTGAAGTTGGATGTGGAAGAGAGCTTCAAGCGAGGCCTTCTTCAGGCCATGCTAGGGAGGGACTAATTGTCGTAATAGATACCATGAGTCCCACCACGTGGCTCCATAGTTGGCAAGGCAATAGACTTCAACGATACATCACGTCGTGTTTTGCAGCCACTTTGAAAAAACCATGAAAAAACCATGGTCATCTTGGATCGATGGATTTACTGATGGATTTACTTGGAAAGTCACTCTCTTTGGATCTTTTTGGTGTCTTCTGTTGGCGCCGTCCTCAGGATGTTGTCCCCAACGCCGTGCCAGAGTTTCACCAAGTTACAGAGGATGGTGTCCACTTCCGTATCTACAAGCTGGGCAGTCTGGAGGTCTGCAAAGTCGAAGTTAAAGCTGTGGATGAACTTTCCATTTACCGAGTGCTTCTGGTTGTTCATCTTGATGGCATTTGTTCGTGCAAATCATTAGAAACATTTAGAAACAATTAAAATCTTCTTGCCTGTTAAGATACTAGACTCAGAAAGCCTTGTGAGTGAAAGCCAACAGCCGAGTGCACACAAAGGAATCCGTGTCGTTGTTTAACTGTGTTCTGTCTGGGATTGGAAGACAATCCATTGCCGGTCCAGGTGCGAACCATCCAAGAGCCGGAGGCAGAAGAACACGTGCACCAGGTCTTCAGTTCTCGAGGCGCCTCCTGGGAGGCACAAGCCACCAAAGCAGAGGCCTGGCCGCCACCGCTGCCACCGATGTGGATTTGCCTTCTTGGAACGAAGAGAGTTGGGCTGTGGCATTCATCATATCAAAAGTCTCTTGACGATGACTCGTGACGATGACATAGATTGAGGATGCCAAGTTGACTTCATGTCTTCCTATTGACCGCGGTGTGTGTCGGTCCAGATTTGTTGGCCAGTTGAGGGCAGAAGCAATGAGTTGCTCTTGCCAATAGGCAGTGTTGCACAAAGAGAAGTTGAGCAAATGCAAGATGTACATTGAGTCCTGCGAGCATGAGGCCAAACGGGCGCACTTTCAAACACACCGGGTGTATAGATTGAGGTGTTGTTGCAGAAGTATCATGGGTTGTCTGGCTTGAGCTTGATTCCTACGGAGTTATGGACTGGAATGGAACGGTCGAAGGACTGAGGGTCGTTTTTTTTTGGTGGGGGCTGGCATGGTTTTGGGTGGAAGCCTCAAGGCCTGCAACAACTACTACATGGTCTTGGAGACTGAAGAGAAGAGCATTGTCGTTACCGAGCGACTGGCCAATGGCTCCCTGCTCTTTGGCTTCACATATTCATCACTCGGCATTTCTTGAACAATGCATGCTGTCAGGGCATTCATCAGATGATTATGCCAAATCCTGACACTGCCTTGCAATGTAAATCCATGTAAATCCATTGGTTCTTTCTACAATCCATCGATTCCACCTGCTCTGTTTCGATTGTTTCCCCGTCGAGAAAAGGTCTTGGGCACAGGATCCTCAGAACTTGGAAGATCGCAACTCGTTGGCCAAGCTTCTCTTCACAGCGGACTGCAAGGAACCGCTGCGAGAAGTTGTTGAGATGTCATGTTGGGAAAGGGCTTCAGTGAAGGGACTTAGATTCTGATGGATTATTTTGGAAACCTAAATGGCTTTTGGAATGCTTTTGGGGTGACATGGTCGGTATCAAATATCTTGGAGACACGTTCAGCTCCATGCACAGGAGGGCATGGTGCTCGGTGATGTGGTGAAACACTTCGAGGCAGAGCGTTTGCAACCTCTTGCCATCCATGGAACAGACACATTAACAGAGCTCAATGTGATCAAAATCCATGTAGACATAGTCTGGGAGTCTAGTAAGTGTCTCAGGAAGAAGCAGATTGATTTGACAGTTCCAGCAAACCAATTCTGTTTGAACTTGACACCAGGCGCTTCCTCAGGAGACCGGATTGGACTTCCGCAAGCGTTATGCCAAAGCTCTGTACAAGTTCTTGTCCGGCCGACAGCTGCGCGGCAAGTGGGGAGGCTCCATGAGTTTGTAGACAGGTCGGTCGGAAATTTCAATGCAGGAAACATCAGAAAACTATGAATTTTTGCATGTCGATCGCGGAAGTTGGGATGCTACCATTGGCAACACATTTGTTCATGTCATTTCTCCTTTCGCCTTTGAAGGGGGTTCAGCCATGTCACAGGCAGCGCCCGCCGGTATGCTGCCCCAACGCCCAAACGCGGCCTGGGCATGTCCATGAACTTCCAGGCAGAGCAGTTGTTTTTCGCCTGGCGATTGCAGCATGATTCTAAGCATTCCATGGCACGACTGGTGCTGCTCATGATGGCATGTCCACCTTCACCTTAAAGGAAGTTCATCTGCGCAGGCGTCATCTTTCGCGCGAAATGCGGGCATTCGGGGACTATGAGATATGAGGTAGGTTCTTTTCGTCAGCTTTCGATGGATTTGAAGGCCTGTCAGAGGGTCTCTTAGGGCTGGCTACAAAGCCAGCTGTTGTGAGCTTGATGCTAGATGGATGCTCCACAATCATCCCAGAATAGCTGCTGCTCCAGGTCAGCACTAAACTAACAAACAGACTGAGTCTATCACTGATGCTAAAGATCAATACAGATTATAAAGGTGTGAGCAGCAATGTGCCACGTGCCGTGAGCTAGCTGGGTTCTAAGGATTATTCACTTATGGTGTTTTGCTTGTTGGCTATGGTTGGCGTGTCACAGTCACACTCTGCTTCCCAGCTGAACCCTTCTTCCCTGCATGTGATCAAATAGCAGGAGGCTTAAAAAGAGGGCGTTGCAACCGTTGGTGTTCGGGAACTCTAGTCCTGAAACTGCCTGGATTCGGCCATGAAATTATGGATCCATGGCCTGATTCCACGCACGACTTATAATCTAGCTTGTTCCAAGCTCTCATCTGCTTGATTTTTGTAACATTCTTGGATGTCATGAATGGTGTTGTTCCCGCGCAGATGTGGTGGTCGTACAGAGTCTGGCTCAAAAAGAGAGGTCAGACATGGAAAGATGGAAAAGAGTTTCAGCAACAAAGTGACAATTCCAATGGCTTAATTAGGACATGTGCCAGCCCAGAATTAAAGCCAACAGATTGAAATTGGAACCCCACCACCAACCTGAGGATGGACAAGTGCATGACCCAAGGTTTGTGGTCGGCCCAAGCCAAGGATCTGATGCAGAACCATGCAGAACCAGCCCTAAAATCCTCATTGAACAGAATCCTCATTGTCAAGTCGAAGTGCTGGTCCGCCCACTCTGCAACAGCGCCTGATGGCAGGGTGCGCCTGTCTTACTCTTGAACAATGTAAAAACATGCTCTTAGGCATGATGGAGTTTGGTGGGATTTGAATGGATTTGACACATGAACACGCACAACACGCACAAAGGACTAAAGATCTTGACGGCCTAGAAACTGACAAGTCCAGTTCCGCTTCTACTTTTGTGGCCAGCTGAACATCGAGACCAAAATCACCAGACCTGTAGGCCCAAACGGTAATGAGCTAGCATCTGCATGTGTACTGGATGTGCACATCCTGTGTTGGCTCCTATTTGCTTCCTAGCAACAGACTCATGTGACCTCTTCGAACGCTGGTCGTCTTAGGTACGTGCTGGTGCACGTGCTGGAGGTTCTAGTGCCAGGGAAAGATCTCGGGGATGCGCCGTCCTGTGAGGCAGTCCGAGCTGGGCTATTTGGGCGGGCGAATTTCTGGTTGACTCTGTTTACTTGAAACAAAATGTGCCACTACACCAAAAGCATAGATGTCCTTTTGGGGGTAAGTTCCAAGAAACCAATCCGCACCAATCCACAACCAATAGGCCAATAGGTCAATAGCAAACGGTATGCCAAATGGGACACCTGGAAGTTTCGCATCAGGTTGCCTTGGCGGATGCTACCGCTCAATGCCCGGCCGGGGGCCATGACTTCCAGTTGTTGAGGTTCTTACTGTTGACACGTGCAAAACAAACTAGCAATTTTGCGTTCCTTGCCATGAAGCCAGGCCGAATATGGAGAAACTATACAAGATCTCTGGACTTGTATTTGTTGGTCAGGCCTCAAAATTTATATTATGAACTCTTTAGACTTTCAGACAGCAGGGCAGCGGATGTTAACTGGTGCGAACTATCCACTGGGACTATCTGGCTGTTGGCAAACTATGATTGCCTCATGAGCATCACCTGGTCTTTCTGTGTCTCCGCTGACCCAATGATGTGCATAAACCCAGGTTCCATCTACCTTGGAAGGCGAGAACATCGTACTGCCAGTAAAGGCCTTGGATAGCCAGTGCTTGAGCTAAGAGCTTTGGACCAATACTAACAGTACTAGTGGTAGGTTTCCATCATTCGGGTAGAGTCGACTGCTCTTCGGACTGAGATACCGCTGACCGATGCGGATCCTGTGATCTATGTGCGAGCACGTGATTCTGATCAGAGCTCTGTTGGTCTGACACTGAGAAAAAAGGAGATCAAGACTCAAGACAATGAAAAAAACAGCACTTGATTTCTTCACTTTGTTCACTCTACAGACGAGCTCATTATGCTTCACATTGGGAAAGCTTTGGACCGTGCATATCGAGTGTTGAAATTTGCCAAGGCCTTGTGGTGGTGCCAGTTAATGCGCTGGTGCCAATGGAGGCCTGATTTGGGGTGTCGACCATGGCGCTGGACCATGCAAGGGTCACAGGTTTTGCCAATGGGGTACGGAGAAACAGAGGTCTTCGTTTTAATTTCTGAAACGGGTGATGATATGTTGGGCTGGATTTTTCCATATTTTTCTATTATATTGGGTCCGTGACATGATGACAGATGATGCAAGCTCCTGGGTACCCCACAGGTCGTTTGGAAGCTGGACGGGTTTGTATTCAATGACAACTCTTGTGCCAGATATGGAACGTGTGGTATGCCATGGATGATGGCACTGACGAAGTGGAAAAGCCAGATGAGGAGATTCAGCTGGCTGTGCTGCTTCAGCTTGGGACAAGATACAAGTTCCTGCAAAAGGCAAAACAGACACACAGCAGATGAATTTCGAGTGGTTGACAGTTGACATAAGCCTCTGGAAATGAAACACGGCAATGGAAAGTTCCCCATTTATAGATGTTTTTCCCTTTGACACCTCCATTTCTAGGGGATTTCCCAGTCAGTCATCTAAAAAGTGCAGGGTGTTTCTCCAGGAGACGCCAAAGATGCACTTACTCCTTGAGCACATCCCTGCAGAGGTCATCCCCTGTCACTAGAAGTTTGCTCAGCACGGCTCTGAAACTTCTGTCATACAGCACGTATCTTTGATACTACGAGATCTACGAGGGACTTTGCACAGGAACTTCTGAAATCACAAACCGCTGCGGTTTGTTTGAAGGCTGCAGTTCAAGAGACGAAACAGTCGCGGGACATGCGCACACAGGAACAGAGGGGGCTTTTTGAGGGCCAGTGCTTGTAATTGAATCGAAGATTCTCCAGAAGATCTATATACTGGTATCCAATTGTGCTTCTACAGAATGTATGTCAAAGAAAAGTAGTTACGCACCTCGAGAATACACTGGTGGAGCACAGAAACGGCATGTCCCTTGCATTTGGGACCGACGTAACCTGCAGATGGAACTTTCTTTTCCTCTGCTCTGAGCATCTTCAGGACTTCTTGTTGCGTGCGTTGCAACAGCTCAATGCTGCACTCGAGGCAAAGGCCAGGCGGCCTTCTACCAGTGATGCCATCCATAACTTGAAATATCTTAAACAGCAGCTTTCGCTTGAAGATCGAGCCCAAGTGAGCCAGGTCCTCGAGCAAGGAGCTGCAGGACGGACTGCATGAGCTGTGGAAAAGACCTGGCCAGATGGCCGTGGCTCAAAAATCCAGTAGCCTCAACATGGGATGATTTGATACCGCATTTCTGGGTCCCTTCGTACCACAATTTCGAACCGGAGCTGCGAGGTGTACCACCGGCACCAGCTCCAAGCCCTGCACAAGGAGCCGGTCTCAGCTGCAGCTTTTTGATATGAGGCCAAATTTAGGGTGAGAGTAGTCAAGTCAAAGGGTCTCAAAAGTTCTGGAGCCACAGAGACCACCAAAATTCATCAAAATCCTACCCTTTCACTTTGTCCAATGCTCGACTGGTGCTTTCTTGCAGGTGTAGGTGCAGGAACTGAAAGGCGCAGGACAGGTGCAACGCGCGGGCTCTCAGGATTTGGTTTGGAAGGCTTCATTCACTTGAAGGTGAAGAATGAATGCCAAAAGGGAGTAAATTGATGAAATCGAATCCCACAGATGTGCACAAGCTTCTTGTCTTTGATGGTTTTCTGGGGGTCATTCTATGTGATACTCACATTGTCACATAGTTTAATGATGTTTGATGGGGGCGTACCATACATTTTTGTCCCACAGTGAGTAGAGTATAAAATCCATGAAGAATCCATACTACCATGTTTTTTTACCATAAATAAAAGGAGTGATCCAATCAGGGAGCCTTTCCCTCAGGGTGTGAGCCGTCCGCTGAGGCCGCAGCGAAGTCGCAGTGGTCCCTTGCGACCTCTTCGTGCTGCAGGGGCACTGGGCTCTGGTCGAAGGGCTGGCAACGCCAGTGGAGGTGGGGAATGCCATGATTTTGGGCGGTGAGTTGGATTTCTATCAATATTCACCGCCCATCAAAATGGTATTTTTTTCCAACAAGATCTCACAAACATGAAATCCGGTGATTTTATTCAATTGCAACTTAAATAGTGAACCCATCAACATCATTCAAAATCCGGATTTCACTTTTGTTGGATTTGGACTGCACAATCTTTGATTTTTTTCCCGGTTGAGGGGCAACTCGGGTTGCATATTGGAAGGATGACTTGGGATTTCATCATTTGGGATGTTCTGATATAGAAGATCCACGTTGACCGTGATAGCCTTTTCATCCTCATGTCCGCCAAATTTGACACGTCGAGGCTTCGAAAACCATCGACCAGGTGCCAGCAACAATAGCCCGCAGTCTGGCAAGCTGCAGGTGGGAGCTGGGTGAAGTGGGGATGATTCAAAACTGACTGAAGTGATTGATCCCCGACAATTTGCCGCTTTTATGCCGAAAAACAGGGTCAATTTGGTGGGTCAACTTTACTACATTTATCCATACCCAAATAAGCAAGTGAGTCCGGAGGTCTTGACGAGTCTCTTACCATGAGGATTTGCAGTGATTCGGCAGACCTTAGCGCGGCTTCGACGATTGATCACACGTGGTAGGAGCCGCTCCAAGAAGAGGACAAAGAAGAGAGACAAAAAGCGCAGGACGGGAACAGGACATGTTGCAGGACATGATGTCAACCGCAAAAAAACTGCTTGGATCCGTTTCCTTTTGGAGGAAGAGAAAACAACACTCCTCACAGCATGAATAACTTTCTAGAAGCTGTTTCTCTTGTGACTCATTGTGTGCGAATGGATCGAGATGCAACGTTCGAATACTGTGAATAGGCGCAAGTCCAATCTTTCCTAGGTTTTGAAGTACCCCTTTCTAGACTGAACTACCATAGAAGTCGCGAGAAAGGAGGAGGCTTTCAAGCTTCGCTTGGCACCCTACGAACGGGCCATTGCCGCCTTAGAGGAGAAGCAAAGGCCCGGTTTGGCTGTTTTTTTTTTTGTGAGGAGACGCATTCGTGGGTTAACTGGGGTTTCTAGTTAGGTGATGTTTGGTGGGTTTATAAACTAACTTAGAACTAGACGGTCCCACCCTGCAGATTCTTTAAGATCTATTGCTACAGTTGCTTCCGGGACGTCATTGTTGACACCCTGCTGTCGAGGCTCTACGATGATCAAGAGACCCGGATCAAAGTGTTGTCCAAATCCCTGGAGGATCGAGTAACGGCCAACTACTGTCGAACTACTGGCATCTCTATCAAACACCTTTTCTTCTATGCTTAGTCCTTAGAATCACATTTGCAATCATCATTGTACTAGTCAAAGCTGGCTCTGAAGTCGTCTAGTTTCTGATGTTTGAAATGTGATTCACCATTGATCAAGAGCAATCATTGATCTTGGGTTGGTGCTGCCGTCCTCGTGTATCTCACATTTCTTTTAGGGATGATCTAAAAGGACATGTTGACTTTGAATAGTTCAACACTGTTGAATTTATAACATATCAGACTAGATTACATCAAAGGAGTTCCTGTGAATTCCCTTTCATTTCCTGGATCCTGTATCCTCAATGCTCACTGCTTCAGGAGCAGCAGGGCAGATCGCAAGTCTTGATCCAGAGACTGCAGGAGGATTTGGAGCACAGCCGTGCGGAGGCAGCCGTGCTGATGGATATAGAAGAACTGAATGTTGAGTGCTAGCGAATATGTGAATGATTTGGGAATACTGTGTGAATCATGGTGATATGTGGTGATATATGGTGGTATGTGGTGATGCATGGCGGTGTGTGGTGATATATGGTGATATATGGTGGTATATGGTGGTGATGATAGTGAAGAAGAAGAAGAAGAAGAAGAAGAAGAAGACGAAGAAGAAGAAGAAGAAGAAGAAGAAGAAGAAGAAGAAGGAGGAAGAAGGAAGGAGGAAGAAGGAAGGAGGAAGAAGGAAGAAGGAAGAAGGAAGAAGGAAGAAGGAAGAAGGAAGAAGGAAGAAGGAAGAAGGAAGAAGGAAGAAGGAAGAAGGAAGAAGGAA